>JAQPZY010001562.1:2190000-2335000 GCA_029931535.1 Margaritifera margaritifera | reverse complement strand
GCTTTATTTGTACCTTATTTCTTCAACGGTATCTATCTCTCTCGCTCTCTCTCTCTCTCTCTGCATGACCTAATTTAGCCTTTCTTTGGAATGTTGCAGCATGTAGAAGTCAAGATAATCTTCAGAGGGTACTTTATACATCGTAATTAATTCGTTCTATTTTCACTGCATGTAGTCCATGCTATTGTCATTGTGGATATCGATATACTGTAATAGTATAATTTACAACAACAACAACAACAACAAATATTTTCTCTCCATTCCCTAGTATGAAAGAGAATTTTGCCGAGCCAGTGTGCAATGATTTGTGTAACCTTTGCATGGGATTTTTTAAAAAGTGTGACATGATACTAATGATCAAAAGTTGCAAAGGGCCAGGCGAGACTGACTGTTAGATCCGTACTGTTATTTATACGGCAGCACGAACATACACCTAATTTAATTTTTAATTTTTTGTAATTTTTTTTTTATTACTCACATGCAAGTTCTATAACAGACTACTTAAATGATGAAATACCTGACGGAATCTCTATCTGTCTCTGTTTGGTTGGCCTCGAGCTCCATGATGGCAGCAATGATAGACCGGCCGTCTAACAGAGAGAGAGAGAGAGAGAGAGAGAGAGAGAGAGAGAGAGAGAGAGAGACTGACGGCTAATTAAAATGGATAAGTCGGGCACAAAAATGACGCTGGCCTTTCTCCTTACGGGTCGATGTACACTACATTGGGATCTATGGATACAAATGTCCGCGCAGTCACTGTTCTTGAAAACTGCCGTAAAATTGTGTATTTTTTAAAATTTAATCCAACTTGAAAGTTTGAATTTCAACAGCGTATGTTTTACTTTATTTTATCAACACCAGTGACATTAGAAACTCGTAAAAATAAGGAAAATTAATACTTTTTTTTTTTAAAATTTAATAAATGTAGAACTTAAGATCTAAGTGCATACACTTGATTGGAATGCGACGACTTAACTCCCAGAAGGTCAATATACAGCTTACTGTAGATAATCGTAACTCCCACACTGTCAATATACAACTTCTTGTAGATAATCGTAACTCCCACACTGTCAATATACAGCTTCTTGTAGATAATCGTAACTCCCACACTGTCAATATACAGCTTCTTGTAGCTAATCGTAACTCTCACACTGTCAATATACAGCTTCTTGTAGATAATCGTAACTCCCACACTGTCAATATACAGCTTCTTGTAGATAATCGTAACTCCCACACTGTCAATATACAACTTCTTGTTGATAATCGTAATTCCCACAATGTCAGTATGCAGCTTCTTGTAGATAATCGTAACTCCCACACTGTCAATATACAGCTTCTTGTAGATAATCGTAACTCCCACATTGTCAATATACAACTTCTTGTAGATAATCGTAACTCCCACAATGTCAGTATGCAGCTTCTTGTAGATAATCGTAACTCCCACACTGTGAATATACAGTTTCTTGTTGACAATCGTGACTCCCCCAAAATAAATATACAGCTTCTTGTAGATAATTGTAACTCCCACAAGTAGCTAATCATAACTCCATTGGAAATGTAAGAGTGTGTATTTTTATGTGGTATAAATAAACATATGTATAGTATGTATCACTTGTTGTATAAGTTTGTCATGAAAAGGAAACTCGGCAAGCCTCCTTGTCTTTTAATGGCAAATTTACACACAAAGTGATATATCACAAAGATAAAACGTACACACACACACACACACACACACACACACACACACACATATATATATATATATATATATATATATATATATATGAGAGAGAGAGAGAGAAATAGTGACGTAGTGACTTGTAAGACGTGCTGTAACATTTGTACCTGAGAAATATGAATATCCTAAGTCGAAACGTTCGCTAAGAGACAAAGCAGTTCAGTACATGTTAGCATAGAGTGAAGCGGGGTTGGTGGAGTGGTGGCATTCAATTAAATAACCTACTATCAGAGTGTCACGTACCTCTGCTTCTGGTCGAGCCCAACAACACTCGAAATTTGGATATATCAGATTTATTCCAGCGCTAGAGAAACATATTCGCCTCCACTTAAGACTCGTGCTGTAAACTATTTATCGCGGTTGTTTAATGTCAAACAAGTTAAATTCTTTTTAATTTCGCGGATATAACACGTCTCGCGTGTCTATATTCTCCTTGCAAATATATGAATCGCGGCTATTAAATGTCGCAGATGCGAGTCCAAATAAACAAAACGAAATAAATAAAACGTGAAAATCAGTTGGTATACAGTACTTGCAATATTTTGTTATATCTCTGAAAAAATATGACCAGATGGCATCAGAAGTTAGACCTAGATGAGAGAAACATTTTTGTTTTAATATCTGTAAACTATGACCTGCTAGCCATAATTTGCGTCAAAGTACAAGTCATATCGTAGTTATGGCGTGAGACCATAAGTAGAGTAAATCTCGTTTCTTGATTTTATTCCTAACTATTCGCAATTATGTACACGTCATACGCGTTTGATGCATAAATGTTATTCCTGAAAAAATGTTTCCGTTTATACAGCATCGAAACTAGTAGTTTTTTTATTTCTTTTATTTAATATTTTATAATTGTTATTATTACTTAAAAGGAAAAGATGAAAAGACAGTTGATATTTTTCAACGGAACAAAGGTATGCACCTGTATTACGGTCGATAAAAGACAAATTGACATAAGTATAAGAATTTAATATTAGTGAGGAAAATTCCTACTAGTTTACATTGTTCCCGATAAATTCTTCAAACCGACTCCAAACTCAACGAAACCAAATTTGATGATAAACTGCATCTCTGCAAAATTCTCATCATTGGCTTCAAGCATTATACAGAATATATAGCATCGTTGATATAAGGAATTAACTTACAGCCATAGCTGAGATAATTAGTGTGACATATTACATTTAATCAACGCTTTTTCTTCAGAAAATATGAAGCAACATACATTTTAAGTATATATTTCTTGAAACTCTGATGAGCACTCTTGTAGATACGACTTCCTTTATTTGTAACTGTTCAATTGTGATAATAACCTAGATGTCAGAGCCTAATATCTGAATGCTTATGCCAGCAATAATTAAAATGACAATTGACGATAGGTCATTTCATTGCGAAATTTCATTGCTTTTTCGTTCTTTTTACTTATTCACTATTATCAGACATCGGGACAATTATAGCAGGCTTCAACCAGGCTGATTTCAAATATACTTGTGAATTTTAACTTTTAGCAAGTACAAATATGTAAATGATGTGTGGAAAGAGAAATACTTATCCCACATTTTGCTATTTTGAAACACACTCACCCTCGAGTTTCTGGATAGTATACACTCGGGTCCAGTTCTTCCTCTTGGTTTTGTGTGTGTGTGATAAAGACAGGTGTCGCACGTGCAGCACAGGTTGCCTATTCGAATGCACTCTCAGATTGTAAGAGTGCTCATTATGCCAGACATTTATTAAGACGTCTTTTATGAACTATGAACTAACAGTTTGATATACGTTTTCCACATGGAAGATCCAGAAAGAACTGATTTAATTATTATGCCATGGTATGCAGCTCCTTGTTCAATTAAATTGCTCCTATCTCATATCCAAGGCAGACGAATCAACGAAATAAGTCTGATCCAGTGACACCTTGTCACTAAGAAATGGGGTTATTCAAAATGAAGTCAGTACACTCTTCAGTTTGTTTCTAAATAAGGTCCAATTTTCAGATTGAATGACATTTCTTTGCTAAAGAATTTAACATTAGAGGAATTTGTAAGTCATAGTTTACTGACCTTACAAATAAAGTCTTTAAAAGTCAGGTTGAATTTAATATGCATCTTCCAAACCTAAATGTATCTTTCTCTAGGTCTTGAAGAGAATTAGGTATATAGTGAAGTATATAAATCAAGACCTACACTTGACAAGTACAAAGCAATCCTTATTGCCCGATGATCGATGTTAAATTATTTTCAAACATGTCTTCTAGAACGCCAAATCTTACATGTCGAGTCGATAGAAAATTGCTCTCATTTTAAGTGGGTCCATTTAACGTGGCACAACAAAACCGAAGAGACTTAGGGATGATCAAAGAACATGTGTACCAACAGAATCCACTCAAACCAATGGTAACAATGTCTGTTACACGTAACGGCCCCGGTAACACTGTTGACAATAATTAGAAGAAACCCTGACCACTAGCTGCGGTGACAAGGTCCAGGTATGCCATCTTTGAATTAATAACATATCCCATTTTCACAATTTTATTTGTATTCCCTAAGAGCCATGGGAAAGTACCTGATATTTCGAAAAGTAAAAGTAGCACCGCAAAACAAGTGAGTGTATATTAAACTGTATCGCTGCTTCTTTTTATTTAGTAGAACTCGATACCTTTGCTGGAACTTCTTTAACAGTCACGATATATACTACAGTGTCTGAGGTATTGCTTTGAAATGTTTAAGAACTACTTCAGTGTTCTGTGCATTTTAGTTGGTATTGTATTAACCTCTTTATGTACACATATGTGCGTGCACTTGCATGTACTACGTGTCTTCATCTCTGCATAAAGAGCTCATTACATTTGATTTAGTAAATGTATGAAATACACCAGTGCCTCTGTGTATATGACGTCCATTATTGTACTTAAATATATAAAATTCAGAACTGAATTAGTGACTCGAAACGTATTCAACATCATATTGTGCTCTCTCAGGGAAATATGGCTAAAAATAATGAATAAACTTCAGTGTTACTCTTATTTAAGTACAATTTATAAATATGTTTTCAACAGCAACGGGTAACATTTCGTTTTTTAGCTATAACAACGTGTATCATACCATAGATGTTACATGCGCCAGAAAGATGAGCATACATTTCATTTAGTTCTATATTCACATTGTCACTTGAGTTCTTGCTAACCAACATTTGGTATAATAATATAATTGTCTTGCTAACCAACATTTGGTATAATAATATAATTGTCTTGCTAACCAACATTTGGTATAATAATATAATTGTACGGGAGTGAAAGTGCACGTTATCACCCTTCGAAATTCATTTTCATCCTCGGTTTTACCTCCGATTACCAAGCATTTACTCAGGGTGAAAATATTTACTATCACCTTCCAAATAATAAAAAAAGAAATATTTCTAAAATATATTCCAAGAGCATATAATCTCCAGAGCACATGAGCAGTGCCTGATACACACCATCCTTAACTAACGAAATCCTGTATAAGGTTAAAGACTACGGGTTAATTTTCCACTAAAACCTTACATCCTTTTTTACATATCAAGGATATATATATATATATATATATATATATATATATATATATATATATATATATATATATATATATATATATATAGATGCAGTGGCTGCTCTTGATTCCCGTTACAGTTTGGACTGTACAGAAGGAATTGGTAGTCTCTGTCTAAAAGGACAATCATAAACATATGGGAATTTTCATTAAAGAAAGTGAAAGAAGCTTTGTACCAGGATGGTCTGAGTTCCATTGATCAAACGTCTTATACGAGCTAATTGACAGCTGCAGCTTTACACGCAAGGGCGAAATCATTAAGAATCCCTCTCAAAGAGATTTATAATCAGTGATAGACACGAAATTGAACAATCTTGGAAAAAAAAACATTAAATTATAAATGGCCGAGTTTTAAGCACACCGAGTTTAGGTATTCTTGGGCAATTGATAAACATAACTGGAGTGGTTTTGTGTAAGGAAATTGCGTATTCATGGGGCTTTAATTGTACTAGACAGCACTTACAAACAACCTAGGTGTCCTTTGAGACTGGATGTTCAAGCAATAGCGTCCGTTTTAATATATTTTGTTTCAGCAATTGACCGATAAACATGTTTATATTAGACGTAAATGCTATCGTGACAATCAGAAAGACAATTTGATGATATTTGAAAATGGAATTACATTTGTGGGTTCCAATATGTAATTTTATGAAAGTGTAAATTCTGAGGTAAGTTTTGTGAGATAAATAAATAAATAAATAGATGCTGACCCTCGCATGCGTGAGTGAAATAATCTCGAAATGAGGATAAACTCCCAAACACCTTGTGCGGGTCGGCTGCATTGGTGTGTCCTTGGGAAAGGCACTTAGTAGCCATTTCCTGGGCATGATATAGCCAATAATGTGTTAAACGTGCCATTAAAACCTAGCATCCTTGTGTGCTATTACAAAGAGCTACTTCAGGACTGAGATCTCACAGCGTGCTAGTGATACTGTATTCCGTTCCCAGCATGGAGATCTCACTGCGTACTAACGATACTGTATCCCGTTACTAAAAGTTGCCATTTTAAAGCTGAAATTGTTGTATTGCTATGACGGATCGGAAATCCAATACAGAATGACTGCAAATGATCAAAAAGTCGTTCCATTTACGTCACCTTTAAAATTAAATTAGTAGATTTCTCCCTTTCTAGTGTAACTACAAGCTCAAAAATGTTTATAATATTTTTCTGCGAATCTGCCTTTGATAAGAAATACCCGAGGTCGGCAACATAATCAATGTTTTGTTTCCAATGATATCTTTTGTTTTCAATGATATCGTTTTGTTTCCAATGATATAGTTTTTCAATGATATCGTTTGTCAATGTAAGAATTAATTGGTAGTCACACGAAGTGATAGAGCAGAATATCGGAATGTATTATAGGTTTTTCTCCTAGATTTTGTCTTTAATATACAAAAAAGTCGTTTACCTCATCGCCGAAAAAGTAGCAGCAAATCTTTCGATATAAAATTCAAAAAATTTATGGTACAAACAAGTATCGAGGTTTCGATGCACTCACTTACAAAGTTAGCAACTTCCGGACAACATGGCGATACTACACTGTGGATATATGTACTTCAGTTCTTTAGCAAGAAATACGTATTCCGTCCAAAATGGAGATTTATTCTAATCAAGCAATAAAATCTCAATGAATATTTTACCAGCCACTGCAATGAAATATTTAGTTGGTAGCAATTCGATATTTCACGTGACAAATGTGTCAATACGATAGCTGATCTTCAGGTCAGGTGACAGATGTTATATAACAACCCAGTAATTATTGGTTGTAATGTTTGTATGTTGGGGTATTATTATTCAGTAACATATAGCAACGACATCCTTTTTTCAACTATATGCGTGATGAATATGTGTTACTATCTTTCTGACACATATTGTTTACCTCATGTGCAATGTATGTGGATTTGAATGAAATAATATTTTGAATCTTGGATTCATTCATGCCATTTACACGAAACATCGGGAATTGAGTCGATATCTATGTGACAATTTCGCTTTGTATGACAATGTCTGACATCATTACTGTTTACTCCACCGAAACAAACTCACAATGGTTGCTCCAATGGTGCTGATAAAGTAATTAGTCATCACAATACACGCATACCGTAGTTGGTGAATTAATTATTGCTGCATCTGGATACAGTAAGAACATTCCGTCCATTTCAACTTTATTCGTAGAATAATAATAATAATAATAATAATAATAATAATAGCAAGAACAACGAACGCGCGCGCGATCACAAACATGCCATTGAGGATTAAGATTATGATATTCAATTAATCTGAGGTACAGGACCTTTTACGCCGAACCACACTAAGGCCCACACTCCAACCTACGACATTCGGTTGTAATTTCATCGCTACAACCCCTTCCCAATTTCTTCATTACAACAAGCCAGAAAGTGCAAATTCAGTATGTGTAAACAATTCCGATACCGAGTCAAGACCAGACTTCTCTAGAATCATATTTAGCACTGCAACGCCACCACTTTGTTTTGCAGGTACTAACTACTTAATCCAGTAGGCAATATTTTGAAGATCGACATTGCGGTCACTTTGGCATTTGTATGAGGGTCAGTACATCCGTCCACACTCTAGATGACGGTGAATGCTATGATTTTTACATAAAGCTTCATGTTAAGGTGTGTTACTTTCTAGCCACAATAAAAGATAGGATTGACAAAAAGGGATTCTCTTGTTGTTATTTAAAACAAATTCTCGTGTTGAAGTGCAAAAGAAA
The DNA here is from genome assembly GCA_029931535.1 of Margaritifera margaritifera. NCBI lineage: Eukaryota > Metazoa > Mollusca > Bivalvia > Unionida > Margaritiferidae > Margaritifera > Margaritifera margaritifera. Next base: position 2,326,940 of record JAQPZY010001562.1, on the reverse strand, counting down.
CAGTAAAGATATAACTTTGTGCAATTCGATATAGTGCGATAAAATGTATCAGCACACCAGAATAATCAATGCAGTGCGCCCACTATTTTCCTAGAGGCTGGCAAACAAAGTGAAAAACACGAGCTCTCGCCTTCATGTGCTTGATTCAAAAACTTGAAGTTTTTTCTTCTCATGATGATCTTTTGCCACGATGTGTGCTATGGATCAGTTTCACAAGCAAAGCAAATCTAAACTATTGGCATATTATAAATATGTAACCAATTGATAAAGTTTTTTTTTTAAATCAAATTTTTTCGTCCTCGAATGCTGACGAAGAAAAATGAATTCACGTGTTCCCTAATACGTCATTCATGTATCATGTGGACATAATTTGTGTTTGAACAGTGACGGAAAAAAAACCCCTTGATATCTATTGACAACTCCCTTAGGAAAATAAGAAATAAATGTACATGTACATTGCCCATGCTGAAGTTACATACTTATTATCATAATTAATTCACTGATAAACATTCCTCTTCTTTCAATTAAAGGGCTTGATAACCAGAAGGGTGTTTGTATGTTTGCGTTAAGAAACGATTGTCTCATTTACTGCAATTACAGTTGCCTAATTAGAATCTGGAAAGTCTAGGCTCATTAAACTTTGACAGCTAGACATAAATTGTTCTGGCAAATGTTAAAGCTGTATTTTCTTGCCAAGCAAACACATTTTTTTTAAAAAATAAAAAATTTAAAAAAAATAAATAAAAAATAGTAAATTTAGATAATGACATGATATGATTTGGTGGAGGGTCTTTTAAACGATGTATGAGGAGTTGTTTTAAATGTTTGATGTTTTGGTGACCATATTTGATGGTGGATCGGTATTTTTTGAAAAAAACATTGGAAAGCCTTGATGCCATGGTGCTAAATTTATTATATTTGGTTGAATTATGAAAGGCGTTTTTGAGAAGACGTCATTTAAAGGATTTTCTTATTTTAGTTAACGTGGTCATATTTAGTGCCGAATGTACATCACTGTACAAACTAAGAACGGCTTTTTTTGACCAGAATGCTTACTGTAAAATTTGGCCCAACTCTGTCAGGCGTCTATTTCCCCCTATATTTTAGAAATGGCGGATTATCATTATTTGTATAAACATGAAAGGTTTTATATAATAATGATTTATATAAAATGTAGTCAAACTCTGTCAAGAAGCTTTTAGAAGAAGTCGTTTCAAGGTTTTTCGATTTTTAGTAACAGCGGTAGTATTTAATGGTAAATCGGCACCATTGGTATGAACTTAAAAGGCCTTCAGGTAACAATGCTTTATGTAAAATGTAGTCATTTGAGCGAAAAATCGGTATTGGGAGGTAATGCAGCTTTAAAAGTGCTTCAAAAAGATGATCAGACGAACACTAAGCGGTGTTGTCCGAAGTAGTTCTACTAAAGCATTATTGTGTACAGATATAGAGGTATAGAATAATATCAAATTAACGGAAAACGTCAACTGCAGAGTTTTTGAACATTTCGACGGAGAATAATAATACACCCATATTGTAAGTATCAAGATAAGCACCAGTATTTAGGATACAGATCAGCACCAGTAATTAGGATAAAGATCAGCACCAGTATTTAGAATAAAGATCAGCACCTGTAATTAGGATAAAGATCAGCACCAGTATTTAGGATACGGATCATCACCAGTATTTAGTATAAAGATCAGCACCAGTATTTAGTATAAAGATCAGCACCAGTAATTAGGATAAAGAAAATCACTAGTATTTAGTACAAAGATCAGCACCAGTAATTAGGATAAAGAAAATCACTAGTATTTAGTACAAAGATCAGCACCAGTATTTAGGATAAAGAAAATCACTAGTATTTAGTACAAAGATCAGCACCAGTATTTAGGATAAAGAAAATCACAAGTATTTAGTACAAAGATCAGCACCAGTATTTAGGATAAAGAAAATCACTAGTATTTAGTACAAAGATCAGCACCAGTATTTAGTACAAAGATCAGCACCAGTATTTAGGATAAAGAAAATCACTAGTAATTAGTATAAAGATCAGCACCAGTATTTAGTACAAAGATCAGCACCAGTATTTAGGATAAAGAAAATCACAAGTATTTAGTACAAAGATCAGCACCAGTATTTAGGATAAAGAAAATCACTAGTATTTAGTACAAAGATCAGCACCAGTATTTAGTACAAAGATCAGCACCAGTATTTAGGATAAAGAAAATCACTAGTATTTAGTACAAAGATCAGCACCAGTATTTAGTACAAAGATCAGCACCAGTATTTAGGATAAAGAAAATCACTAGTAATTAGTATAAAGATCAGCACCAGTATTTAGTACAAAGATCAGCACCAGTATTTAGTACAAAGATCAGCACCAATAATTAGGATAAAGAAAATCACTAATGTTTTGTACAAAGATCAGCACCAGTAATTAGCATAAAGAAAATCACTAGTATTTAGTACAAAGATCAGCACCAGTAATTAGGATAAAGAAAATCACTAGTATTTAGTACAAAGATCAGCACCAGTATTTAGTATAAAGATCAGCACCAGTATTTAGTGCAAATATCAGCACCAGTAAGTAGTACAAAGATCAGCACCAGTATTTAGTATAAAGACCAGCGCCAAAATTTAGTATAAAGATCAGCACCAGTATTTAGTATAAAGATCAGCATCAGTATTTAGTACAAATATCAGCACCAGTATTTGGTATAAAGATCAGCACCAGTATTTAGTATAAAGATCAGCACCAGTATTTAGTATAAAGATCAGCACCAGTATTTAGTATAAAGATCAGCACCAGTATTTAGTATAAAGATCAGCACCAGTATTTAGTATAAAGATCAGCACCAGTATTTAGAGTAAATATCAGCACCAGTATGTAGTACAAAGATCAGCACCAGTATTTATTACAAAGATCAGCACCAGTATTTAGTATAAAGATCAGCACCAGTATTTATTACAAAGATCAGCACCAGTATTTATTACAAAGATCAGCACCAGTATTTATTACAAAGATCAGCACCAGTATGTAGTACAAAGATCAGCACCAGTATTTATTACAAAGATCAGCACCAGTATTTATTACAAAGATCAGCACCAGTATTTATTACAAAGATCAGCACCAGTATTTAGTATAAAGATCAGCACCAGTATTTAGTATAAAGATCAGCACCAGTATTTAGTATAAAGATCAGCACCAGTATTTAGTATAAAGATCAGCACCAGTATTTAGAGCAAATATCAGCACCAGTATGTAGTACAAAGATCAGCACCAGTATTTATTACAAAGATCAGCACCAGTATTTTGTTTAAAGATCAGCACCAGTATTTATTACAAATATCAGCACCAGTATTTAGTACAAAGATCAGCACCAGTATTTATTACAAAGATCAGCACCAGTATTTATTACAAAGATCAGCACCAGTATTTATTACAAAGATCAGCACCAGTATTTATTACAAATATCAGCACCAGTATTTATTACAAATATCAGCACCAGTATTTATTACAAATATCAGCACCAGTATTTATTACAAAGATCAGCACCAGTATTTATTACAAAGATCAGCACCAGTATTTTGTTTAAAGATCAGCACCAGTATTTATTACAAATATCAGCACCAGTATTTATTACAAAGATCAGCACCAGTATTTATTACAAAGATCAGCACCAGTATTTTGTTTAAAGATCAGCACCAGTATTTATTACAAATATCAGCACCAGTATTTAGTACAAAGATCAGCACCAGTATTTATTACAAAGATCAGCACCAGTATTTATTACAAAGATCAGCACCAGTATTTATTACAAAGATCAGCACCAGTATTTATTACAAAGATCAGCACCAGTATTTATTACAAATATCAGCACCAGTATTTATTACAAATATCAGCACCAGTATTTATTACAAAGATCAGCACCAGTATTTATTACAAAGATCAGCACCAGTATTTTGTATAAAGATCAGCACCAGTATTTATTACAAATATCAGCACCAGTATTTATTACAAAGATCAGCACCAGTATTTATTACAAAGGTCAGCACCAGTATTTATTACAAAGATCAGCGCCAGTATTTAGTATAAAGATCAACACCAGCATTTTGTATAAAGATCAACACCAGTATTTTTTACAAAGATCAGCACCAGTATTTATTACAAAGATCAACACCAGTATTTATTAAAAATATCAACACCAGTATTTATTACAAAGATCAGCACCAGTATTTATTACAAATATCAGCGCCAGTATTTAGTATAAAGATCAACACCAGCATTTTGTATAAAGATCAACACCAGTATTTTTTACAAAGATCAGCACCAGTATTTAGTATAAAGATCAACACCAGTATTTATTAAAAATATCAACACCAGTATTTATTACAAATATCAGCACCAGTATTTAGTATAAAGATTAACACCAGTATTTATTACAAATATCAGCACCAGTATTTATTACAAAGATCAACACCAGTATTTATTACAAATATCAACACCAATATTTATTACAAAGATCAACACCAGTATTTATTACAAAGATCAGCACCAGTATTTAGTATAAAGATCAACACCAGTATTTATTAAAAAGATCAACACCAGTATTTATTACAAATATCAGCACCAGTATTTAGTATAAAGATTAACACCAGTATTTATTACAAATATCAGCACCAGTATTTATTACAAAGATCAACACCAATATTTATTACAAAGATCAGCACCAGTATTTTTTACAAAGATAAGCACCAGTATTTAGTATCAAGATCAGCACCAGTATTTAGTATCGACAGGAGTGAATATTATTTATACATTTACACAATAAAAGGAATAAAATGTATGAAAGAGAAAAGGTCTATGTTTCAGCGTTTGATGAAATTGGTTCACGTCCATTTAGTGACATATGAATTTCACCAATTTTAATTTTGATAATATATTTTTGACGCTTTCCATCCTATCCACTCATTTTTTTATTTTTATTTTTATTTAGACGTCTTTCTTATCGCTTCATGCACAGTTCCACAGCTTTTAATTACACCATTAGTTGCTTCTGTAATGATGACGTTTTTAATCAGATGGATGAATTCGTTACTATGCCCGTAAGCATTTAAGACTTCTTTTCTACCTAAAATCAATAATGATTGAGAATTCTATTATTCTCAACGAGAAAACTGAAACTATTCTTTGCTCAAAACAACTTCTCTTCGAACACTACTTAGTTACATAGAATAATGTGTGCATATCAGAGTAGTGATCGAGAAATATCAGAAACAAAGGCAAATGTGCATAGAAAAAGACCAATCACACATAAGTCTGCCAAAAAAATGAATAATGATGCAACTGGCGTATTGGTATTTATAGTTTGTTTACCATTGGTCATTTTGTGTCGGATGAACCTTAGGAAGGATCACTTCATTATAGTCGGATAGATTTTCGTTGACCGACTGAATTGTTATATTTTGTGACAACAGCCTTCCTTCGCGTTGCCACAAAACTGTTTATGTAGTATTTTAGTGACAACAGCCTTTCTTCGTGTTTCTATAAAACTGTTTGTGTAGTTTGTTTGTACCAACAGCCTTCTATCGTGTTACTCCAAAAATGTTTGTGTAGTATTTTAGTGATAACAGCCTTCTTTCGTTTTGCTACAAATCTGTATGTAGTATTTTTGTTACAACAGCCTTCCTTCGTGTTACTACAAAACATTTTGTGTAGTATTTTAGTTCTTTCTGTTGCTTTTCCATGTTCTTTTTTATTGAAGTTTCTGAAGTCTCCTTTCCTTCTTATGAACACCACGTTCTCTACAAAATTTGTCAAATTGTTTGTGTTTTTAGAATATAAATTAAATAAATCATACCCATAAGATGTATTTTGCCTTAGATAAAACACCGGTTTTGTCAGATCAGTGGGGTATCGGAATGAGTATGGTTATTTCTTTTCTAACATATTTCATAATGCTTTTGCCTTTCGTAGCCAAAAGGAAGTCACAAGAGGATTCCTTCAATTAATAATTGCTATCAAATATTTATTATTTTTCCAAACGAGACCTAACGCTTCTATTCATGTTAGCCAATCAGACGTGTGCAAGTTGGCGCCTGCTCTCAGGATAACAAGTGCAACGTGAAGAAAGGCTGTCTATTCGACGTATAAATCAGTGTTTGTGTGGTCATTTATTTGTTGTTAAACGACTCGTGGACACAGTGATTTGGGTCATAACGGGAGGGAGTGGCGCTGGAGTAGGAAGAGGAAAAATATTTAAATATGACAAGGGAGAAAACTTGTCAGGTCACTGTGAAATACCCCTGCGCGTTCAAGCGTCCGTTACAACAAATACAGGGAGCTGCACCATCAGTGACTTATATCGACAGATTTTTTAAATACATTTATATATTTATCGTTGTCTTTCAATAACGTAAGGCTCTTTTCTGCAACGTTTTTAATGTATGGTTGTTAATGAAGAGTTGACCTGCTGCATATAAGTTTCAGCATGTCAGCACCAAAGCTCCACCTACTGTTAATGTGATGGTTTTTTAAAATACTTTTTAAAAAAATTATCTATAGATGAAATTAACCCCTGTCCACTCTCAGTTAAGTCTATGAACTTTCTGGCACCGCTCTTAAGCAAATTTTTATATAAAACAGTATAAGCCTGCAAAAAGTTACCTCCCACCCAAATAGATAATGTATAAGCCTGCAAAAAGTTACCTCCCACCCAAAAAGATAATGTATAAGCCTGCAAAAAGTTACCTCCCACCCAAATAGATAATGTATTAGCCCTGCAAAAAGTTACCTCCCACCCAAATAGATAATATAAAATCTGGTCAATTACCTCTATTTTCATTTTACTCATAAAACGTAACAAAGAACGTAACATATCTTTCCAAAATGAATTTGATGTCCGTTGCTAAGTAGCGCAAATAAATTTATTTCCCAATGTAATAATTTTTGAAAAAGCAAGGTATGCCGAATGATTTCACTTTTGTTCCTTTTTCAACGCTAATTTCAAACATGTAATTTTCAGGGATTTCAATCGGGTCAATCATTTGTAACCCACCTGAGTTAATACTTTCAAGGAGAAAAAAAAAAAAAAAAAAAAAAAAAACAGAAAAGAAAAGAAAAGAAAAAATAAACAAACAATTACCTTTCTATTCATCTGACCAGAACCACTGTTCTATAAGTTTTTTGTTCATAATTGTGTTTAACTTTTTAATGAAGTCAGATGGGGGGAATCATGTAGACAAAGAAATAAATGGTTGTACATATATAATGCTAGCAATTTTACAACTGTTAATTTTCCAAACAATGTCAACTTCATCCTTTTACAAATGTTAAAAGTATTTGTAACTTTTTATATGCTTCCTTAGACTATAGATTCCATAACCCATTTAAATTCGATAATAATGATAATAAGTTCAGAAAAAGAGAGTATTCTGTCTTGGGTTTTCCATATTCAGCTTCCACGTTCATTGGAATCATGAAGAATTGCGTGAATTTCACCGTGGCTAAATCAGCACATCGTTTATGGGATTGTGTGTGTGTGTGTGTGTGTGTGTGTGTGTGTGTGTGTGTGTGTGTGTGTGTGTGTGTGTGTGTGTGTGAAACAAAGATTACAAACGTCAGGAATCCCAATATTTACAAATTACAGTTTACGAGACATTAGTACTACCTTGTAACCAAACATCGGCTCGAGATTCACATGAAAAAAATCTCCAGTGTCAATACTCATAAAATAATCTAACTTGAACAGCGAATACACAATATATATATATTCTCCTGACACTTGAATGTCTTGCTACATATTGACGGTAATTGGTACTTGGTAGACATTTACACCGACAAAAAGGTGTTGATTTGTCAGTTCTAGATCAACTTATCGCTAATTCCTGACTCGAAAATATTCTCCTCACATGCCTAACTTTTTTTTGTTCAAATTCAATGTAGATTTTAGTGCCAACATGACTAAATCTGGTTGTCCCAAAAAACCATTTAATGTAAATAGTGAAACAAAACTTTATTTGATAATTTGCCTTAGAACAAGTCTAGTTGCTGTTATTTCCTTTCGTAAAATTTAGGAGATAAAAAGGTGGAAGTAATTTTGAGTTATATGACAGATTTTGCAACACCCTTATGAATATAGGATTTCCTAAACGTTTCCGCAGCTGGATGTCTCTGTCGGTAAAACTAATCTATTTTGTCTCTATTTTCACTTTTTGCCAGTCTTGATATCTGTAACGTTTCCTGACAAACTGCGACCTTCGTGCGCATGAATGAAAATATAGCCGATGATACAGATAGATATGGGGATCTTAGCATTGGTTTGGTATGTGGAAAGGCAACTTGGGAATACTTCTAGATGATGTTCTACTTTCCCACATGTAGAAATAGAGGGTAGAATAATGCTAGTGAAATTGAAATCCGACATTCAAATGTCTTTACACTCGTTTATTACAAGATTGGGATATTAAGTGTACCTTAAAAATCCATGCCACGGGGGGCAGCGGTAACACAGTTGATAGAGAGTCGGACTCGTAATCAAAGGGTTCAGGGTTCGATAACCGCTTAGGTCAGCCAGGGTCGGCTGCCTCGGTGTGTCCAAAAGAAACAAAAGAAAAAATTAATTTGTCGCTCTATTGTAATTGAAAGTCAATATGTTCCTTCTTCACCATTTAAATAGCTCCTTGCGCCCGTCTCGAAAATTAGTGTAAATTTGTATTCGTTCAGCACACTTTAACGCTAGATTAAGATAAAGAAACTGCATTATAACTCGATTTTATTTCCTTAAATTCGGACTATAATAGGTGATGGCCTCTAAAGATACCATATGCGCTTATCTCCTTGAGTAAAAAAAATAACACCAGAATTCGCATAGTTCATGACACTTTTCCCAATAGGTTTGATGTTTCAATTTTGGACATCACGTATCCTCAAAACACGCCTTTTGTTTCCCTTAGTCGTTAAATTCTCTAAGAAAGGGAATATGAAATTCAACTCGAGCACGAGAATTGACTTTCTCATTTCTTTGCTGCGTTGTACATATTCTCGAGAGGATATCGTAAAGCTTTGATAGCGGATACATCCTTCTTAAAGCTATCATTCATGATAAACACTTATTGTGCCATAAAACTCTTACGAGGAAAAAAAAAAGTACGAGGTTTTACATTTAGGGATTAGTTCTAATAAACAGAGAGAATTATGTCTTGTAACATTAATTGAAAACGACCACCAGTATCGAGAAATCAGCTTCAGTTCATCTAAATATTGATGACATGAAATTTGAAAGGTTATCATGTGTAGTAACTAATTGAGGCTGCAGGAGATTTTCATTCTTGTTTATTCCGATTGTTAAAAATACGAGATATTCATTTCTGATCATGCGTCTTTTTGAGCCTTCATCGAGTGTGCGCTATATCCGATAACTCTTACCGACGGAGTTCGTTACAGCTAGCTTTAAACTTCCAGAAGCGCTACTCAGAGTCCACGTCTTATGCCATTGTAAGGTTTTAGCCCGGCAAGCTGGTCTTCCCGCCAGCTATATAAAAGGCCCTGTAAACTAATTCTATTATTTATTTCACGGAACCGCAGGCTTAGATGTTATTTCATGTGAACTAGTATAGAACATAAAACCTGATGAAGTCTTATAAATTCTTATTTTTTCAGACTTACGAGAACAATTAAAGGCCAGTTAATGATTTCTGAGCAGGCGCAGAGAGAACAAAAGACCACAGTGAAGCCGACAAATCTCCTTAAATCTGGCGATTAGGAGCTTGAATCCGGGGATTAAGCGAAAGGACGGCCAATCAAAATGACTTTAATGGAAGTTAAGAACTCTTTCACATAATATGCGAGTCTGACTACCAACTCAACGGACATTCCTGAGGAAAGATAAGAATGAATCTGGACTTTTATTAATGTGCTTTCTTGTCTTTTCTATCAATTGTTGACTTTTCATCAGTCTAGGGAAAAAAGAAACAATAGGATAGAAGTTTTTTTACAATGTGTGCGTATTGCAGGAACTAACGTTGACGAAAGCTTTGTGTCAACTTGAAGGGGAAAATATTACAAGCACAATTCAAGGAATCGTTCGAATCCCACTGGATTTATTTTAACAAAAACATAATTTTATGTTTTTATCGTTTGCAATATTAAATTACCTGACAAATGGAATTTTTATATGTATCAAAAAATAAGTTATTGCTCTTTATAAGCAACGGAAATTTAATCACTGAAATACAAACGGAAATTTAGCACTTACAAAACATAGTGGATTTCACTTTTTTTGGAGAGAGTAAAAGCATCACAAAGTCGTTACTCCTGCAGATACTTTCAGTAGTCGATTTTTACCATATATGTGTGGATTTTAATGTTAAATTCTACCAGTACAATCAAGATATATAAAATTAATGATATTTTCTCGGACGTGAAATCGTAGGAATTTATCGTGACATCAAAATTCAGAGTCGGTAAAGAAGGAGAACAGGATTCGACAACAATTATGGTAAATGACAAAACCAGTGCAGAGCTTTATGATAACAATAACACTGGCAAGACTTATACCATTATAGATAATTAGACATCGCTACAAATATCTGATTATTGCAACTTTAAGTAGGATGTGGAACACTTCAAATTGTTAAACTAAAGGTTTACTCAAAAGAATAATCAGATATCTCAGAAACGTTGTGATAGTTATAGAAATTTAAAATGCGACACGGGAAAACGGATGACTCTAGGATTGATGTCATGCGGATTTGCCATAATTTCTGTTACAATCCATTAATTTCATGTAAATGGCCAAGACCAATCAGAATATACAGGCGCTCTTCAAAAATCCCAAGACAACTTGTAGTCGCTTGATGTCGGTCAGTAATTGTTGATATGTAATTGATATGTCAAGTCCGCAGTAAGAGAAAATTTGAGGGAAAAGAGGTATTAAGAACGTTAAAGCAGTCCAGTTTCAGTATAATCCGGAAAACAGATTTTCTTCTGACACTTTATATGAAAGAAAATATCTGTATTCATAATGTTCATCAGCGAATGCAAAGAGCTCTTTTGAAGTCCTCGGTGTGTCTAGTAATTGTAAGCTAAGTCCCTTGCATATTGTATCAGTGCTCGGGGACGAGAAAGCTTATATTTTGTTCTTGCATGAATATCAGAACTTTATCTCAGAAATTCTCCAAACTTAACTCAGATTTGATGGAATGCCTTTATTGTATTTATTAGATTTTGGGTTTGACAGAAAGACTCTAACGACACAAAATTTCATTCATATATGAACGAGATCGGAAGTTTATCCACAATCTTAAAAACGACAGCTGTACTAGGTTCATGCGACAGGCGACGATATTTTAATTATCGAATAGACTTCACAGACGCAAAATGCCGATATCGTATGGACATCGCCTTTCCAGAAAGTCTAGGTGCCTGAGGCAACTGGTGAAATATTGAAACGCCTCATTGACTTGAAAAGACCGGACATTTGTATGAACGAAGGGCAACTTCTATCCATTCACCTATATTTCGATTTAGATAGAATTAACAGCTGTTCTCAACAAATTCCGGATATTGGGATAATTGAATTGATTTCTCTCTAATAGGATTTCAAGACGCAATCTAGGAACGTGCCTCCATTTCTATACAAGACTTGAAGAAACAAAGTTTGTGTGCTAACCATTCTTGTAATCGTCATCAAACATCTACAAGCAATTAAAGGCACGTTAATTGATGCAGATGACATCCCTTCCGCAGCCAATCAAAAAATCCAACAGGTCGTAAATTCTTCCTCAATCAATAATATACTGCCGCAATGAGCTTGGGTGACATTGTGAGACGAACTGCAAAATCCCCAAACGAACTCTTAAACACGGTTGTAACAACACACCTGCAGAGCCGGGCGCCATCTACAGAGGCAGCAACATACGCGCCCTCTGGCGGATTACTTTCTTCTTCAACTCTTGCCCATACTAACAAAATGGAAGACGAAAGTTTAGATTCGAAAGGAATATTGTCTTCAAACCTTACTGGAGACATTTTCTTTGATCTTTTCGATACCAATACAACGAATTTGACTTCTTATTCAGAAACTACCGACTTTAGTACGGATTTTTCCTTCCCATTTGATTGTGATTTAAACCACACTTCTCTTTGCTTTTCCAACATTTCTGGCCACGATGAACACCTCCACAGGAATATGGATCATGCTTACTGGTCACTATTCCTCCTTGTCTTCCCAGTCTTTACAGTTTTTGGTAATGTCCTTGTGGTGATGAGTGTATACAGAGAAAGAAGTCTCAGAACTGTGACAAACTACTTCATATGTTCTCTCGCCTTTGCAGACATTCTGGTAGCCGTCATCGTCATGCCACCGGCAGTGTACATGGAGGTGAGTATGGTTTTCTTTTTTAATTCGTTAGTTTATATAATTTCAGAAAATAATCTGTATTTTGATTTCACGTTGAAAATATAGATGGAATGTAAGGGAATGGTTTAATCAAAATAATAATAGGGCAAAGAATGTAGTCATCAATGGATGTTATTGTTCTAGTGTAGTTATGGATTTTGTTATATTTTATGTGATGTATTCTTCATTGTGAGTAAAAGATTAAGTATGCGAGCCTAAATTGAACATAAAATTCCTGTTTTATAACTAGTAGCCATATTCATTATTTCTCGCGATTATCGAGTCATATACTGAGAATGGTTAAAAAAGAAACAACGAATATAAATTATATTCTTACCTCTTCGTAACAAGATACATTTGACATGCGTAATAGATCATATTTCCTTCAAGAATGACAGTAATGAGAGTGCAGAGACTTAAATAATCGTGTCTTACGAAAATGTATAAGTTTGGATGAATTCAGCAACATGTCACATTTATTACCATTTCATCTTGATGATGTTTCACTTCCTTGATGGAATGAACATTGATCAATTATAAAACCATTGGTAACTGTAAGGACACTGATAATAACATCTTACGCGTGATGATCAGACGTTCCATGACAAATACGTTTCCTACTTCTGTAGAATGATCAAGCAGTTATTTAAGAAAATGGAAAGGAAAAGTGCATGTTGAATGGAAACATAATACAAACAACACGAGCTCATATCAATATTTTCAATTTACGTCAGTCTAAGAAATATTAAATGGTAACAAAATGAAACACTTTGGAAAGAAGGAAATATAATATGTTACAGATTTAAATAGTGCCCTCTCTTCAGAAATGCTTCTGCTTAACATATTAATTCTCTTATGTGATCGATTTATCTGTTTTTTTATAGTTTCCAGTACCTATTCTGTATACATTCTGCCTTACAGGGGTTATTATTATTATTATTATTATTATTATTATTATTATTATTATTATTATTATTATTATTATCAAATTTACTTTTATCGGCATTGATATATATCACAGAAAAATAGTGAATGACATAAACTGTTTTTATCTTAAATAAAATAACTATATCATTTATGTCACATTCTTTACACTTGATAAAAGTCTAACTAGTGTGGTTAACGTCTTCATTGTACATGTATATGTAAGAGTAATGTATAACTATATACATGTCATTAAAAAAATATTTATCATAACAAAATGATTACAGGGCATGTAAATGCTTAAACATTACATTACCACTGCGTTATTTTAAACATTTTGAATCACATAATACATTTCTTGAATGCAAAGTAGACATTAAATATATGTACGTAATTATCATGTCAGCATGAAAAGAAACCCGGACGAACTTAAGCCTCCTTTTCACTGATTGGCTCGTGATTGGTTTGTTCGTTTGTTTGTTTTGTTCATTTGCTGGAAAGAACGGAAACAAGACGAGTGAAAACTGTTTATATTTAGATTGAAAAAAATCTATTCTGTATGTATCTTTAAATATTAGCAACTACAAATCTTGTTCTCTGATATACCGAAGTAGTTACAAAACATGGAAGTTCAAGCGAGCCGGTCATATATCGTGTACTCTGATATACCGAAGTAGTTATAAACATGGGAGTTCAAGCGAGCATGTCATATATCTTGTATTCTGATCTCCCGAAGTAGTTATAAACATGGGAGTTCAAGCGAGGGGGTCATATATCTTGTACTCTGATATACCGAAGTAGTCATAAACATGAGTAGTTTATAAACCCTAAAATAAAACACCATATTGAGCGTTTTAGCGGATAGTATGTTTTTTACACCAACCACTCGAATAGATTTACAACTATACTAAAATTAAAATAAAAAATCAAACCCTTTGTAGCGAATACAAATTTTTTTAAAAATGTATTTACTGAACAAACAGTGGCACAAAGCTAAATTGTATTGTATTCAAAATGTTCAAGAGAGGTGATATAAATATTTCATGACTTTAAATTAAGAGCAAAACTTGTTCGTGTCGATAATTCCTATTTTTTACAAGTTCGGACGGGAAAAAAGTGTGCTTAACGTTAGTTGTCTGGCAGAATACAACTCAGATAATAGAAGGGCTAATTTCGTGACTTCAGCCATAAAAAGACATTCTCCAATGTTTTAGAAAAGATGCGGATTGACAGAATATTTTTATTGATGATCACATGGCAATAAGGATCATCAGATCTTATGGCGCGATGGTTAAAACAGTGCAGTATGAAGAAGAAATAAATAACGTATCTTATGTGGGTAAATGCAATTTTTTTTTATTCGGCTATATTTACAGTTCACTTCGAAGATCTCGTAAACTTTACAAGGTGAATCTACAACGCATCAGCAAAAACATAGATAGAAGTTATGGAGAACAAAGATTTAAAACAGCACATGGTGATTCAGTATATAAAATAGCTGGTGATTCAGTATATAAATTAGCTCTTTTAGAATCAACGATATAGATGGCGAAATGTAACATAAATCTGAAATCATTAATGCGTTTGAAATAATCTAAGAAGTGTGGACAATTGCTGAAAATAAAAGTATCCCTCTTAGACGGTTGTTTTGTTGACTTGCTAATAATACCATAAGAAAATTTATCAAGCATGAAGTACTTGTTTTTATTTCGGTTTAAATAATGTATCAAAAGTACACGTCTCCATCAGAGATAAAGATCTGAATTTAAGACATTTTTAGTGCAATCCTCTCCAGCTGATTACACAAGTATCAATCAATTGTGGACACAAATTAAACGGGACAAACAAGAAATAAAATATCGCACATTGAAAGAATGGATAACTAAACATTCTACCTACACATTTCACAAGTAAGCAAGGAAAATATTTCTATATACAAAGAGTTATGATAGTCACCTGGATAAACATTGGCAAGTAGACATTGATGATATACAAGTATATGAAAATATGACAATGAATATAAATACATTGTCTCAGTGATATATATTTGGTCTCAAAAAGTAAATAAAACAAAACGGGATGCCATATACGATGTTTGTAAATAAATCTTCAAAGAGACAAAACCTGAAAATATTTTGTTTGATGAGGAAAAAGAGTTTTACAACAGGAAAGCTGCTAAAGATTTGCTGGAAAAGGAAAACGTCGAATACATTTCAACTTATTCAGACAGAAACAGATCAGTAGTTGAATGGTTTAACAGTACTTAAGACCATAATGTGGAAGAATGTCACACAAAATGAAACTTTAAATTGAGCTGACGTTTCACAAAAAGCTAATTGATCGTTACAATAACACTCATCATAGATCAATGAACATGAACCTGCTTGTAGCGAAAAACGATGAAAAACAGATCCAAAGTATGAATCAGTCTATTGGGTTATTTGACAATTCATATCTTTGGAACGCCTACATTTAAAATAGGTGAAATACTCGGAATTTTGAAATATAAAACAATTTTTGAAGAGGGCTACCTTCCTAACGTTACCGCGGAAATATTTAAAATCAGGCAAGTAATTTTAGGGGATCCAGTTGTTTACAAACTTCAAAGGGAAGTATATATAGGGAACATTTTGTGAGCAAGAGTTATATATGTATGAAAAACAAGATGACATGTATAAAGCTTAAGAGATTTTGAGGACCAGAAAGAACGAACGGTAAAAGGTATATACTTATGAAATGGAAAGTATAGGATTAATCGTTTAATTGTTGGGATTGACTGAACAAAAGTACATATACAGAAGTAATAAAATACTTTGAGTTTAGAGAATCAAGGAGTAAAAACAAGTAAGTCATTCGAATTTGTACTGATCACCAAACCAGAGGGAAAAATGAAAGACCATTCAGAAATATAACGAGTAAATAACAAAATGGTCTTTATCTCCAAATACAAAAACTGATGTGTGATGTGCTTTTCCGTGACATGACGATGAAAAAATTGCACCCAGCCAACAATAGCATCTATTTTCAACAAGATAGCAATGGTCTAATATAAGAAGGTATTACAAGGTTAAACCAAAGCATAAAGTCTTGTGTCATCTACATATTTGGTGCACATGTTCAAAACATAACATATATTGTACAACCTGTTCTGACATTGTAAAAAAAGTTATAGAGACATTATTTGTAGGAGCAAGGTTCTAGACGTTATAAAATATTTCTAGAAATACATAACAGATTTAAGAACAAAGGTAGTCTGTGTTGTTGGTGTTGACTCATTTTGTAACCTAGTAATATGATCATGAAATGAGTGCTGTCGTTAGATGTAACAAGAATTTAAAGAAGTGGAAAATCTCTTTTTACACTAGGTTTAAATTCTGTTATCAATCTCGATACATCAATTGTTGGTAGTACTCCACAGGCTGTGAAGCAATCTGTGACAGTACTAGAAGAAATTGCAGAGGGAAAAATGAAGACAACGTGAGTACAAATTATGGAGAGAAGAAGTATTGGGATAATAACAGTATTACTGTCACATCTGCCAAGGCGACGAGATACTCAGATGTACAAGGGACACATTGCGATTTAGAAAC
Source organism: Margaritifera margaritifera (assembly GCA_029931535.1). NCBI lineage: Eukaryota > Metazoa > Mollusca > Bivalvia > Unionida > Margaritiferidae > Margaritifera > Margaritifera margaritifera. The sequence continues at coordinate 2,310,025 of JAQPZY010001562.1, read as the reverse complement.
GTCAGAGGGACAATAGTGACCATGAATTAAACAATCATTTATTTTGATACTAATAGTTGCAGGAACTTCCATTGTTTACTTTTTAAAATAGGTTCCAAACCTTTAACTTTGCTGAATGCATTGTTTACATCTCTGATTTAAATGCAAATAGCGTACACACTAATACCAAACATAATAAAATAAAATGTTCATTTAGGCCAAGAAAACATGCCCATCTGTTTTAAAAATCTATTTTATCAGGCTGTTACAAATACCGGGTAAAACTGATGCTGCTCTTTCGCCAACTCAAAGAAATAATTACGAATTTTTATTAAGCCCTTTTTAATTTTGTCAACCAATTAATAATCTTTGCCTCCCAATTGAACATTACCGCCACTTATTCTTCCAACAACTACAAAACATTTTACAAAAAGTTGCTATCGATAGAACAGCAGTTCATATAGTTATACTTATTGCAATGGCTATATCAGCTATTGTTACACCCTATTCTTTAAACTGTATTTTGTCAGCCTTTCACTGATTGGTAACTTTTCTTTAACTTATGAATTTTTTTTTCAGCGTTATCGCTGAAAACTCACCAACTTTGTTAGAAATCCAACTACTTGCACTATTATATTTCAAACCTTTACGAATGTTTTTGCTATATACTATTAGGTTGTTTGTTTGGACCTGTTTCCTTGATGATATCTTTTTAACTGTTCAATCTCTTTCTCTCATCATCAGATCTCATCGATTTTATTTTGGAAGTGGCAACTTCTACAGCATTGACATAACCTTTTGATTCTCTTTCCTCTTGTTTAGAAAATGCTCTTTTCGCTGCAGATAGAAGTTCCCTGGCATTGAATGTCCGTGATCATCGTTAATTATAGTCTAAGTTTCTCTTACCTGTTCATCAAACGGTTCATACATATCTGTTGTTCACATCTCTCCTCGGGTACTTGTCTTGGTTGTGATTGGAAACAGTAGGTTCTAACGAATAAAGGAATAAACAGCTTCTGTCTCGTTAATTGGCGACACACATTTATCGTCTTATTTTGTCCAACCTAACGTGACCAACAGTTCCTTTTCAGTCCAGATATATATAGTGATGGTGCTTGCTTTTTAAATTGATGTTGCCTTTCCTCAACATCTGAGCTGTTTTACTGTCAGGCTTGTCATAATTGAGTGCTTTTTTACTATGCAATTATTTCATTCCAGTTCATATTGCAATTAAATCAGTCCAAAGCCTTCCTTTATGTCCTCCTTGTACATATCGAGAACTGAGCTTGTTACACTTGCGCCTTCACTTTGTGCAACATATTCAAATCATCAAAGACTTTGCTCTATAAACACAACAGGCAATATTTACAACATCATCAACTTGTATTTGATCTTGTGCATCTATTACGTCATCATCTTCATACAGTAGATTTTCAGTTGAATAAACAAAGTCATCATCACCACCCTCAGTCAATTTAGATTCCTTAAATATCAAAGAAATGGACAAACCTCAGCTGAAAAAAGACTGGGATTTATTGAACACAAAAGTACCAATAACTCCACTTCTGGAGAAAACGAAGAGATGAAACAGGAATCTAATATAGCTATTGCAAATAGAACATGCAGTGAGATATCTTGTAAAAATGTAACTCAAATAGAGCTGGAAAAGATGAATGAACAAATACATATTAAATCTTTGTCGATTCTAGAGAAGCTAAATTTTCTAGTGTCATTGTCAGATGTTATAATCTTACACCGTGATATCATTGTTCAGCCTCTGTCTTTCTATCAATAATGTTGACAAAATGGACTGAAAGTAAGTAGGTGTCTCCAAACGAAGTTAGATACTTCACATGAATTGACATCATTTAAGCTATGTTTGTCTGTATCTGCATTGAGAGCTTGTTGTACAACATTCAAACATAATAATTTCAAAAGGGCAGCATAAAATAAGGAGGAAATTGAAAATGTCGAAAACTTGCTTGATAAATAAAATGTGTACTGGTTGCTTTTTTGTTGATTTATTTGTGTCTTTAACCACAAATGTTACAACAGCTGTCATTAGAGGAGTAGCTTAATCAAATTAAGTTTCACAGAAACAAATAATATTAGATAATGCTGTTCAAGAGCATGATAGAGACATTGTGTGCTCTTATACATTTCCTTGATGATGAAGTTAGCATTCTTGAAAGATTAAACCTTTTTCATATGATGTGCTATTTCATCTTCACAAAACGGTTTTTTTTTCTTAATGTTTGATATATTTTTGATGGCTTTCATGTATCTAGTATATGACAAATGAAAACATATTCTCTGTTGTTCAGGATCAGACAAATCGAAGAATGAACACGCGTGGAAATTATCAATATGAAAGTCATTTTTAGTCTGCAAGTTGTCCTTCAGATTTAGCGTAGAAGTCAATTGATGAACATCGAGTGCGTTCAAAGTTGAATCTGATTCAATATTTTGTCTTTTAGCTTGTTCAGTTTTAACAGTCCTTGCTAAATGAGATATCCTGTTGTTTTCATTATTGAGTGATGATTCTGTAAAAGGTAGTGTCTTCCCTTGTTGAAACCAATAAAAAAGTCATCTGAATTGGTAATAATTTGACTATCACACCTCCTGAGAGGTTTTAGGACACATTTAAATACAACATTGGATCTGGATTAATATCCTTGATCTCTTCACACCTTTGACTTTCATATACTTAATATTGTGCTCTTTGTTTTCATTATACCTTTACCTGTCGTATTCTTTTTGACAAGGTTTGGAACAACACCAATTTCGGTAAAACTCAGTTGATTTGTTTTCAACTTCTCCGCATTTTGAACATATCTTAAAATCCATCGTTTTGTTTGACCAGACTTTATTTATCTTTCCAGACTACTTTGTAAAATAAATGGATGGAGAATAAGACAAAAGTGAACATGCAAAAAAGGATAGTAAAGAATCTGAAAAGGTAACTTCAAAACAGTTAACATATTATAGTAGAGATGAACTTCTCAGAAAACTCGGAAAATGTGCACGAATTTAAAAAGCCAAAGCTGAACGTTTCACGAAAGAAAAGAAAAATATAAAACGTCGAAGACTGTGCAAAGATATCACAAGCTACTGATATCACTCTATGTGAAAAAAAGGAAACTTAATGAAACCTATAATATGATAGGTGATGGTGTATCTGTTTTAGTTATTTTGTTTATCTCGTCAAAAAACTAACCTCCTTCTGTTTTTAATGGTGATGAAATGGAAAAACCCTTTTAAAGCAACGGAAATCAACATACACAATTAGAACAAAACCACCAGACTTTCCTGACACAGAATACCGTACCAGAGATATCTTATCTTTTTCCAGGTAATAAATACACTAGCTTTAACTACAGACAAATTTCGAGTAAAACAAAAGATATTATTACTCTGTTTACTACGCTGCATTAAAATCTGCTCTCACAGTTGCATACATCATGCTTTTGAGAAAATTGTTTACGACATCAACAGGTACACCATCAAACATGGATACTGGAAAGTTGTGAAAATAATTATTCAATTTTCACTTGGTTCACAATCAATTATTTGATAGTACATGTACTGTTACTGGATAAAGGTAACGCTGTGAAAGTAAAAGGATATTGAAGAAATTGTAAAATTAATAATTCCAGTTTCTTTTAGCCAGTTGCCATGGATTTGTTTACCAGAAAAAAAAATGTTACCTGATACATAGCATAGGTTTTACTTACAGATGGATGAGTACTTCCGGACCAAAAGATAGTTACATTTTTATGTTGAAAATCAAGCCTAAGAAGTGTGAAAAATTAATTCATTCATTGGTTTTCAGCACCAAGGCAGGTTCGAGGCGTCCATCTTCTCCACTCTTCCCTTAGCATCGCTCTACGTTTCATGTTCGCATACGAATTTTTCTCCTTGAGATCGTCCAGTAGCATGATTCTAGGCTTTCCTCTTGGTCACTTTCCTTCCATTCTGCCTTCTGTGACTTCTCTTAACAGGCTTTCACCTTTTAAAATGTGTCTTATCCACTTCTTCTTCCTCTCGAGCATAACATTAAATAAAGTTCTCTTTTCAGCGACCAATCTTAGGACCTCTTTATTTGCCTTTCGGTCACTCCAACTAACTTTCTCCATGCACCTCCATATGCAAATCTCAAATGTTTCTAGCCTGCTTTTTTTTCTTCCTTTCTCAGCATCCACGTTTCTGATCCATAAAAGGTGATAAAATGGTATATTATAAATATCACATCTTTGATTGTTAGATAAATGAATGAAAAGGTCCAAGTGCTCCATTGCCTAAGTTGTGCATATGGTAACACAGACATTTTGTGTCCGGCGAGGAGCACATTAAAGTAACGGTATTATAACCTTCACTACCAATCGACACCAATGGTCTTAATTAACAAGATCGGAAATAATGTAGTCAAAGATATCGAACACTATAGAAGCGAGATAAAGAAAAGAAATACAAAACATCATAAAAAGTTTTGAAATGGGTGGATGCAGGAATGAGATAGTCTCAGTCCGTATAGGTGTTTCGGCAGCTGGTTTGGGCTTAGCGGTGCTTAGTTGTTCCTTTGGCCTTTACTGGTATTAATACACCACTTGTAGGTTTTGTGGCAAAAACCATTATTGAGAATTTTCAATCAAGGTTTTAAATGTGATGAAATAATAACATTTGCTATCATAAGTTGAATAGTGTTGATGATTTGTAAGGCTATCAGTGATAACAAAATCAATCATGAATAGCTAATTGTAATCATTAACGAATATAACAGATACAAAGAGATACCAAAAAGTGCAAACAAGAAAACCGAATCAATATAGAGATCCATGACATAGAGGCAAAACGCTTTTTCAGGAACAAATTTAAAGAGAAAATTTCCGGAAAGTATGGCGAAGCCCGTGCGATGCACATTCACAGAGTGACTACAACGAATAGAAGTTGAACAGAAAAAGGCTCTAAGGATAGGATATTTACATTTTGACTGTACAAATGGGTATACTTATAAGCATGCACTTTTGGGACTAATAAATGGAAAGTTGTATTGCAATCTATCTTTCGAAGAAAAACCGCACCTACAGTTACGACGGACAGTAATTAGTGGTCCGATATATATATATATATATATATATATATATATATATATATATATATATATATATATATATATATATATATATATCGACCATCAATCCATCAATTGTGAACATTTTTGTGTATTGACAATCTTAGACACCACGTATGCACTACACTAATGTGGGCGGTATTCCAAACACATACAATGATAATAAGCGACACTTCTGTAATGCCGACAGATGATAAGAATGAAATTTGGCTTGCACAAAATGTTTACATGATATCTGAATAAATGCAGGAATTTTAATAGCTGGTCTCATTTTTTCCTAATTCCCTTTGTGTCTGCCATGTTCATATGCATGCATGAAATATGCACAAATGGGCCTTATGTAATAAGACGTATCAAATTATACAACCCCATGTTTTCATCAATTTCTGGTGCGGAGGTGATATTTTGGATTCTTAAATGTTCTTTATTAGAGTTTTTGTTTTCTTGAATCATATATTAGGAAGTGTTTATGGCAGCTAAGAGGTTCAGTTTGCTTTGCATCACTTGTCGCATGAGAAACTTATGAATGTAGTGGTCTGAAACCAAAGGCCAATAATAGATGCGGCCAGACTGTCAGCTGATACTAACTCTCTTGATGCAAATAAATGGTAAAAACAGTGCAAACTATAATTCTAACAGTACAAAATAGATACTGCAGTCACACTTTAAAGCTCCAATCATAAACTACAGTCATACTTCAGTGTCAAAAATGACAAAAATAAAGAGGAAAACCAAAGATTATTTAAAAAATAGACACTTTCATTTCAAACCGGGAAATATGTCTCATAACAAGGGTATAAGAAGTGAGAAAAGTGTGGAGAATGATGTCACAAAAACACAGTATAAAGACTTCTGGAGGGAAAGTACAGTCTTGTTGAAAAAACAACACAGGTTCAGACCTTGCTACTCAGAAAGAGTTTTGGTGTAATAGAAGTTCCTAAGGTTGACGAACAACAAAGGTTTATAAGTTGATCCGCATGCCTGGAACTCCGAATAAAGGAGGTAAATAGATATTCATTATTATTCAATCTTATAATAAAGCATTAGCTTTCGTTCATGAAAGAAGGTAATAGTAATGTAAACCAAATGGAAAACAACAACAACAACAAACCCAATCAAACTATGATTAATAAGAACAAACTCATCCAAAATAGAGTTGACAGGATATTGCACAAAAGATCATTCATTCTGAAAGACAGAACTCTTCACAGTTTCAAAATTTTAATTTAAAAACCACAAAATGAATGTACCATTTTAAAGTTAAGACAGATGGTCTAGGGGATGTCACCTATGCACTCCTACTAACACCTAGGCATAGAGAATTGTAAATTTGATTAGAAATTTAGCCATTAAAAAAGCACCGTGCAGCATAACATATGATAACTGTTAGATTCTATCTGACAAAAAAGGTAATACAGTCATAAATTTCATATCAGGTCCAGTGATAAGAACACATACAGGAAAGATATGGCAAATATCTTGGATGAAATAAGAAAAGTTAATTTGTTGCGATGTGATACAGAAAATATTATTGGCATTTTAATGCAATATGTGCAATAACGCAATGAACTTAGGAGTTTGGAAAACACAGTTCCGCCCTGCAACTCAGCCCTGTTACAATTAGGTAGAAAAGGTAACTACAAATAACAAGGCGATTAATGTGGTGACAAAAACCAAACTTTGCCCCTATGGTCAATTTCATACATGTCAAAAAGTTGTTAACCGTGCATGTAGTACAAATATAACTGTTTAAATAGATATTGGTGATGCAAAATCATGGTCAATAGAGGGTATATTAGAACTTAAACTACAATCGCACATAGATGTAAAAAAATGTGACAGTTGATAGTAGCAGCTGCTGGGCAGCTGTAAAGTTTCCTGAGGCTTAATTTTCATAATTAAATGCACATTTACTTGTGCTGGCTCTAAATTGTTCTAGAAATGATTCATTGGATTGTAATTTCTCATAAACTAACTAACGACACTGAAAGAAATGCATAAATGCACGTAGTTGTCATGGATCCACACACTACCCCCACTCCAATAGGGATCGGACTACTAATTCATTTCCCATAGAACTTAATGTTAATATATATATATATATATATATATATATATATATATATATATATATATATATATAAAATTAAAATCTTCATTAGATCAGCATACAAACCACATATGCTTCTATTCATCAGAGTTAGATAATTTTGTTAAGCCTTGACAAACAGGTGTTTCGCAGTATTTCATTGCGCCTCGTGCTGCTAAGCAGGGAACTACCTGGTCTGCACCTAATAACATAGCCTCGCACCAAGAGTCCATATGTTATTTTGTCAGTAGGAAATTAAATACAGGATATCAAAATAAAAGTAAATATGTTTGTGTCAACTATAGTACATAGATTGAAGTTTATGAAATATATAATGAAACGAATTAAATCCATTTATAAGCCAATGGGTACATCTCAAAATATTGAGTACTATATTTATATCCCCCAGCAGTAGACTGGTTCTCTGGCTGTAAAATAATTAGTGGTCCGATACCTTTGACGGTGACTTTGTTTCATAAACTTTAAATTGACATTACAAGCAATTCCAGAGGGGTACTATTAACAGATTGAAATACTAGCGTAAAAAGGTGAGGAAGGAAAATGATAGACAGTCAGGGTATGCCTCGATCATGTTTTTCACGTCAGATTGAGCATCAAAGGATGTGCACTGGAATTGTTTTCTGTCCATGAGACCTGAGCGTGTTCTTTCGGCACACCTATTAATATCGCTGACACAACTTCTAGTCGGTTTGTACAAAGACGTGTTTATACTCAGATACGTAAGACTCTGGAAGGTAGCAATTTGAAAGATCTCACAAGTTGGAGAGAGCAATATCATAATAATAAAAACAGCTGTAGAATAGAATGGCAAAAAAAGGGAACAAAATCATAAAACTATATAATTAGATTGACGAGAACAGAAAAAAATAGTTTAGACGTTCAAGACTTGTTTGAACAACCATAAAACACATTGTCTACTGCTGTTCAAACATTGCAGCAGTGAGAAAATATATGAAAACAATTTATGATTCATCTATTACTAATTTGAGTTATAAGATCAAAACGATAAAAGATGTTACAGACAACAAGTTGTATGCCGAGGTTGTACAATCAAAACCGATACAGAAGAATATGTTGATTGAAACGTTGTTAATAATGCCGGTGTGGCTACAATGTGATATTGACGAATTAGACAAAAATAACATAAAGGAATTAATATTTAAATGATTTCGAAGAAATGTTTGCAGGGAAGAGAGACAGATATAAAACTAAAGTAGAAAAAAAGACTCGCAATAAGCTGCATAATTGTTACAGTTAAAGCTGATATAAACTAAAATACAGAGACATTCAAAACTCAACTGAACAGGGAAATGAGTGTAAATAACATATCACTGTTTGATATAATTAAAACGATGAAACCAAGGACTGGATAAAAACAAAAATTAGTTTGTGGAGCTAGGTAAACTAATACCTGGATTACACTGTTATACGATTCTTGCATTTACTGAGTCATAAGCTATCACTATTGGGGTGGTATTGATTTATGTGTGAATTGAAGAAATGTAGTATAAATTCTTCATGACAGAACAACACACCGAGTAGTTGATATTCAATTAAAATATATGAATCGGCTTTGGTATATTTTAAAATCCGAAATTACACTCCTGACATTTGTTAACAGTTATGGATATAACTATTTTTCATCCTGTTTTGCAGAATACAAGATACACACGATAGATCGTTCACATGATTACACGATTCAATAAAAAAGTAAATCTTATACACAATTCATATCGAGCCTCTAGGATTCGGGTGGTTTTTGTATTGAATTTTACATGGGACTTGAGCTAAATTTTATTGTTTACTCATTAGACCTTAAGAAAGACTCTGAAGAGCACGAACCTGATTTATACAGTGTAAGAAACGATTACATACAACTTAGTAGAGAACAATCTTTCTAATATGTGGAGCGAAAGAGAAAGATAGTCCTCATGTACTAGAATGCAAACTGAATACTGGCAGCAATATAATAATTTGTTACTCTAAAAATGCATCAGAAAAAATTATTTATCTCCGAAAGCTGTTTCCTGTACTCACTCTTTCGAGTATCATAAATGTTCTGCAGCAGCAATCCATGTCGTTAAATATATAACAAACATGGCTATAGCAGAAGTAATGATTGGAGCCGCGATATCTAACGGTCTTGCATCTGCAGGAAGCAACCATCTGTTTAATTTATTTGATCCGGATGAATCTTAACAAGACAGAATTAGACATGATATAATCATGAGAAAAAAAAAATACAGGGAAAAACAGCAGATTTCAATGAAAGCAGAGCTAACTACTTGAATGAAAGATTGAGGCAACAAGGTCTGTTGTCGCCGTATTTTGACATCAAGTAAAATACGAGCGCATGTTCATTGCACTGGGATGGGTGATTGTGTCTTTATTGCCTACACGTTTTTTTTTTTAAAAGTCTTCAAGGTTCTGCTCTGCACAGGATGTATTGCAGAGCTGGGTTTTTTATGTTGTTTTTTATATAAAAAGAAACCTCAAGCGCTTTAGTAACATGTAAATACAAAAGATGTCAGCGTATGGTAAATATATGGCTCCTCACGAGCAGGAAAATATACCGCACGGAGTTAAACAACTAAGTCCAGCATATCCTTGTCTCAGATACACACCGATAAACAATTAAACTTAAACAAACTTTGCAAATTTAAACACTTTAGTGAGAATGCTGCTTAAAGACATAGCCATATATGGAAACCATTGTCGTATCGAGCTTAATGACTACACTATATTCTTGTCCTACAAAAAATGTGTGGTTACCTGATTCAATTCTAGGAAATGAGATTCAACAAGGTTTTATACCTAAATGATTTAAAAAGTTACGATCAGGATCAGGTAAATGCACAAAGTATTTTCAATGAAACTGTTCAGTCCGCATTCTATAGTAAAAACATTTGCAATACTATTAGACTTTCAGATTCTAACAGATCGTGTCTTCTCTGAACTTGTACTCTTCATCAGGATTTTAAATTTAACATAAGACCGGCGAAATCTTCTGAAGCGATAGAAGGTGTAAATGAAGACTATGAACTGGTAAAGCTTTGCATACAGTATGCTACAATTCAAGAATTTATCAAAGAAAATGGTCATTTTTTGCAGTGCAAAATAAAACAAATAACAGTTTTGCAATGAAAATTACCATTTTCTTTGTTGCCATCTGTTTAGTGCCATGCTTTTATTCAGCTATGTTGTGCTTTTCATAAACGTTAACCATTTCACTGCATAGTCTAAAGATTTGCGAGAGTTTATATATATATATATATATATATATATATATATATATATATATATATATATAATCTTACAAAGTCTAGAACGTAAATTAAATCCTAAATATATTATAATTTTTACATTTTTATGTGTAAAAACGTATTTGGTTTTAATTCGATTTACACTGTATTTTACTCAATGAAACTTATAAATGAACAAGGTATCCTTGATTTTTCTTCTTGTCAAATGTGTGGCCTAATCTATTGACAACTTCAGTGGTTGTATCCTTGATTTTTCTTCTTGTCAAATGTGTGGCCTAATCTATTGACAACTTCAGTGGTTGTATCCTTGATTTTTCTTCTTGTCAAATGTGTGGCCTAATCTATTGACAACTTCAGTGGTTGTATCCTTGATTTTTCTTCTTGTCAGATGTGTGGCCTAATCTATTGACAAATTCAGTGGTTGATTCACAGATCATTACTAATAGATGAAACAAAGGAACAAATGCTAGATGTTACTACAGTTCACTCAGCTGAGCACTTGTAAAGTTTTACTGTTGATGTTAGACATCCTATGAAGTCCTATGAAGTATCGGCAACATTATCTGCAATATATCCGAAATGAACTGACAATACATACCTATATGCACACATTTATTAATGCATTCGCTATATAAACATTCATCAATCTACATATCCATCTTGTCAGCTATACATCCATCTTGTCAGCTATATATCCATCTTGTCAGCTATATATCCATCTTGTCAGCTAAATATCCATCTTGTCAGCTATATATCCATCCGTCCATCCATTTATCCATACTAACTGGTTTAGTCTATTTGCCATCACTTTTCGAAATTAAACAAGCTTCCTGATTAAAATCTCTCTCACTATCTCTCATACAAACTATATATACACACACACATGTACAGTATAAAGACCGACAATACAGAGAAAGAAGTATGATACCATTTTTTATCGTGTAAATTATGCAGAATATTCACATCATCCTTTTCGTGTAAAATTACAATAATTGTTATCTCATCAGTGAGTACTTTTTAATAGATAACAATATAACCGTAATTCAGCTTTAATAGCGGGTTAATAGTTATATATAATAGGGTTGTTTTTTGCCACTTTCACCGATATAGTAGCAAATTATTTTATAGCATGCGATACTTCGAAATCAACACGAACTATGCAACATAAAAACTGCTCTTAAAATAATATAACATGTTTAAAGATAAATTGGTTTCACATTACTATTCGAAAAACGACCTAATGGCTGATGAACTAATTTAATGGATCTAGGCTTCACACCGTAAGAAGGCGTACGCCTGAAATATGTTTGTGGCGTTAGTTTATAAATCTTGCTGTATAAACCTTTTTATTTCATGTTCTATAGATATTCACATGGTAAAACAAGTTTTATATTGTCAAGTTGTGTCTTCTTGTCAACCTTGTTGATTATGTTATGACAGTTGGTGATTAATGATAATTTCCCCTTTTTCGATTTAGAACACGAATCTTATTGGTCAAACAGTTACAGTAAGGGCTCGAAGCCTTTCTTTAAGGAATATTATTTGTTCTATTTCAGGATTGAAACATATCATTTCCAGAAGGTTTATGTCACCGAGTGACAGTCTTTTACACAAGGTGCAATCTGTTTTATACAGTAAAGTTCATGATCCTTGCTTTATTTTGTGTTGGGATCTGCATGTGTACATAATGAGCCCTAGATCGTACTCATTACTGCGAATTCAGTATGTCTCGTAAGGTATAAATTTTCATGGATTTTGTGGTTGCTGCAAAATTAGGACACAACAAACAACAATCCACCTGTAAGGACGATATGATCTCCATCCACAAATTTTAGTAATAAATTTTTGCATTTCTGTTTTCCGTAACGACGAAAATGCATTTATTACTTTATATATGTTAAAGTGTTTGATTAAATCAGAGTCGCCCAGACAAAGGCAAACAGCCGAAATAAATAGCTATTACTCCAGTGTCTTTCGTGCGCTACATAGTTTTGTTGAAAAATTACTTGTACTTATAGTAAAATGATGGTCAAAATTTGCTTCGAATTTGGAGGGTACCCTCATGAAAAACGTATTCGTTTGGAGGTAATTTGTTACCTCTAATATTGCTCAAAACGATATAGCGCATGAAAGAACTGAAGTAGCAACTGTTTATCAGAAATAATTTTTTTGTCTGAGCGGCTTTGTTTTTTTTAAACACTTACACCAATTGTTTCAATTGGTTGAGATTCAAAGCTAATACAGAAAAGTCTGATGTGATCGATAGCTCTCTGTCGGAGGATGATGAGATTGGTATAAGAATCAGAAAACACTTGCCAAATGACATCATGAGCACATCACATCACACAGCATCACAACGTTCATTACGGACAACTCGACTGGGAGGGTTATAACTTTTTAAAGCTGATGAATAACTCTGTGTTTAGAGAACTGATGGAAAATTTACGTAAGATAATAACTGCAAAACAATGTTGAGATGGTTGAGACGAAAGAACAGTTTTCAAATGTGACTAATCATTTGCAAGGGAAACAATAGTAGATGAGAATTTAGTTTTTGGAAGTATACAGAATAAACAGATGAAATTAACGAAACCTACTTACAGAGGATTTACAGCGTTATGCTTATATGAATTTTACTACAATAAGATGAAAAACAAATATTGTGATAACATTTAAATATTAATAACAGGCACGGATTGATAACTTTAAGAATATGTGAAAGAGAAGATTCAACTTTATGACGCAAGTGATTACAAGAAAGACAACACTCACAACGTGTTGTTAGTAAACATGAAGATTGTTCGATTATTCAAAGATGAGATACAGGGAACAACCATTTAATAATTGTGTGGTGTTATAAGTAAGCTCTATTCCTTTAGAACTGATATAGATAAAAAAAGATATCTAAGGGTATAAAGTATTGTGTCATAAAGAAAAATTTAAAATTTGCTTTGTTCAAAGATTCTTTGTTTTAATCAAAGTATAAATTAACAGGAAATAAAATTTGATATGTACAAAGATTCTTTGTTTTAATCAAAGAATTAATTACCAGAAAATACATTTCTTGAAATCGTACCAGCCTGCGTTACATAACATGCCTCGAAATATGTTGATTTTTCTATGTATGAGGATAAGAGATGTTTAGTGGGTGATTAACACATATTGCTGTATGAAAAATGCTCTCGACCGGCCTTAAGGAGGTTAGTGCTCTCCAAGTCTATAATTAGATGGATACTCGAGTCTCTTTATTAGTTTTGTAGATTTACGTTGTTTTAAATTTGCTACAATTTATCGTTGTATTTCATCAGGAATTAAGGGACATTCGTCAACAATATTATCTGAGGCCTTATTGTCTCTAAAGTAAAACAGAAAAGGAAACCGAATATTCTAACGAAAGTCATGAACGTTTGCATTATTATATTTTGCACAGTTATTCGTACTTTTACTTCATAATGTCTACAACTACTTGCTAACTTATTTAAATTAGTTTTTTTAAAATTTCATCTAAGTTAGTTCAATTATATATTAAAAACCTTATTAGCGCCTTAAAAATGATCTATAAGTAACTCTTACCATTTGCCTAATTGATCTCCAGGATCTACCTCAATTTTTCATCTTTAAATAACCATTTCCTGTTAAAAGTCTTGCTGACTAAAACTGTCGGTCAGATGATGATAACATATTCACAAAAGTACTTTTATTCTGTCTCTATGACATCTAATACAAACTTGTTTTTTTTCCACAAATGTAACACCGCATACAATCATGTTATGAGGTTCCTTTAAATACATTACTATATAAATGTTAAAACAATATTGAACTAATTTGATTGTTTTGAATATTTGTGCATCTAAAACAAAGGAAATATCTGCATGTGTATGTCTTGTTAATGTATGACCGCTACCATGCATTCTGTTATCAGATGTACTTTTACAATCAAGCCATAAACAATGGTAGCCTGATAAAAATGTTTAGGACGTTCACGTTACTAATTTCTGTTTTTTTCTACTTCGGCAAAGATATAATTTGTTGTCTTTTTTGGTAAACTATTGCCTAAATGTATTACATTGAGGATAAAACACGTTGGAAAACCATTCCCACATTAATCATAATCGTTTCTATAGCAGAACTGTAAAACTTTACTGGATAGGTTTCTCTATCTTTTTACACAGTATTAAACCACCCTTCAAACTCATATATGGTGTATTAAGTATGAGATTTGTTAAAATTGTGTTCGCTACTACATCAGTTTTCTCTGTCAAGATGTAGGTGCAGAGGAAATGAATTACATTTCTGTCTCTATCATTAATTGACTGAGCCATTGATTCTTAAGGTATCGTATCATGCTGGAGACAGATATTTTCCGACTTGTTATTTTTGGTTACCACCTTCTATAACTTCATAAGCTTTTGCTAATGTAATTGTAAATCCCAAATCCCGGAGAAAAGCTTTTGGGTGTAGTGGACAATCACATGTTAGTATTTGGAAGTAAACTGCTATTTTTAATTTCTTTTCGTATGCTAGAGACAGAAGAGATGATGCACTAGTGTTTTGTGCATTAGCAGTTCCTGACCTCAAGTTTCTCAATTTTCATGAATGTTACCTTGTTCAATCCTGTTAATTCCAGCAGGCATTAGTAACCATAAATCGTTACTAGTCATGAAAATGTTGTATTCATTTAATTTGAAAATATCATCACTACCATCAGAAATTGTTATATATTTAATGAACATTCTGCCTAAATTGTTTGCCACTGCATTGTTAGCATCTCCTTTCACTTTTAAAATAAACAATATGAAAAATGTACAAGGTACATTACATTAGGTGCCAACCTGGGTATTACCATATGCCATGTTTTTCAATTCTAATACCACTGGGAGAATGTGTAATATAATGATGTGTTGGATTAGGGTGCTTAATATCTTCTGGTATTTTATCTTTTTTTATTTTTATTTTTTTAAATTTTGTTGTGGTTTTACATGTATGTGATATATTTATGCTAACGCTATTTAATACATGTAACTATAAGAAACATGTCACCACGAAAAACACTAATGTCTGTTACAACAACAATAAATATATATTCAAAATGTTCCTGCTTATTAGAAGGCTGGTAAATAATCTCCAAGTTTTGGTACAGTTGGTTTTAGACTCATGTAATCTTCAGTCAGTTTCTTTAACAAGGGAGATAAATCATTTTCGTCAGGTACAAGTGTTTCTCTTGCAAGAGGGTATAACTTAAAATGATCATGGAGACATAACGTAATCTCCAAATCTACTTCTATTATGCAACCAATATCACTATTATCGTCCAAACGTTGCAAGCTTCCTTGCTTTGCAACAGTGTCATCATGTATTTCAAACATATATGCTTCTATGCATCTAATTGTTTCATTATTTGTCTATCTAAAGTTATTTACCTGTATGTATTGGCCCAACCCATTCATAACAATTCGTGCATCTAGGCGCATATTATTTTGGTTTTGTCTCATCAAACTCTACGTCAATTGTTATCTTGCCATCTTCATCTGCATCGAATTCGTTATTTGTATTAGCATATCCATGCGTATCATACTAACTACGCCACGAGTTTCTGATTCTATCATCAGAAACATGTCAAAATCTACACTCTATATCTTTAATCTCGCATTATTAGCTAAGCCAGGTGCTATGAAATAACGCGCAGTTTCTAACATGTTGTTTGCCATACAAACATTCCTACATTCTTCAAATATGTCGTATAGAATCAAGTATCATTTTTACCGCAATATTCGTGAAGGTCACTGTGTATGTTTAGGATGAAATGATCCATACCGCTCTGAACGTATGTATATTAGTGATCAGAAATGTTCGTATCACTCAGACTTTAATATATTTTTTTTATATCGGTGGTATAGTTGTTTCGTTAAATCGTTCCATGCTTTCGATATACTCGCATGGGTAAACATCTTTTCGCAGGAATTTGGATTTAATGTCAGCAAAATCTTTCAGTGTTTCTGTAAATTTTTCATCACTTACACTTTTCGCCAGCTGTTGTAATTACTGTTCCATGAACCAATAATATAAAAATCCTGACTGTCCTTCTTGCAGTAATTTCCATACCATCCTTCATGAGCCTATCAACTTCGAATTCCTTGCTAAACGAAACATATGTGTCGTCGTTGATGGGTGTCTTCATCTTGATTGATTTTCTACAACCGTGTTGATAAAAAGATGACTAGCAACCGAACAAGTTATGACTAAATAGTGCCATATACTTTGGGTATGCGGTTGAGTGAGCATGGTCTCTAATCTTTGTATTTAAATAATTTTCTCTCACACATATGGCATGCATTTGCTGACATAAAATGTTTGTTTTCATCCTCTGTGAACAACATAAGGTCTGCGTTCTTCGGCGTTAATTCGTCGTACACTATTTTGGCGATCCTACGAAACCAGTTGTAAAACACCCGAATGCAATCAATACCTCTGTAAATGATTGTTCAGTAATATTTATGAATTTATTTGAGGTACAAACAAAACCCTGATAGAATGTGTTCATATGTTTGCATAGTCCATGGTATAATTGATTGTTGCATAGCACTATTAAATTGTTGCGGTTATATGATACTGTTCAAAGTTACAATAAATAACATACTAAACTTTTAATTGATGATGATAAGTTTTACGACTGAACCTTTTTCAGGCATTTTATCTATCAAGTTGTCTACACAGGAGCATAGACTTTTGTGTTCTGACAACTTTTCGTGAGTATTGGAAAAAATAAGGAATTGTTATTTTACAGATATATTTCTGTCCGTGATGTATATATATCTGTGATGACAACAATGTTTACAAATCTTGTATTTCAACATATTTGTATATTCCATCCTTGTAGGTGTTAGTAGCATCGATTGAATCGAATATGATTAACATGTCAATAAGTCAGACTTTCCACACGTCAGTTACTCTGACAGGTTTATAGCAGTTTCTCTCAGCTGCTCTGCGCTCCTAGACGTCCATCCTTCTCTACCTCTTCCAATATTTCATACACATTTACAGATATATTAATTTCTCTCTCAATTTTCTTCCATATTACCGGACATATGTCAAACCAATTTCCGTATATATTTCAATTGTATTTGATAGTCTCTTTGTGTGTGGGGGGGGGGGGAGGATGGTGCGACGGGGAAGAGGAATTAAAATGGACTCCACAGCAACGAAACAAAAAATGTATTATCCGTATTGTTACGTTTATACAAGCGTGTTTGTTCTTTAAACATTCAGGCAAATCTTTTTGTGAGCTTGCTCTGAGCTCTTGATACCTGTGCAACGTTAAATTTGTAATCTTGTCGAATGTCCATCTTGTATTTTTACATATTTCTTGTCCAGATGTTGTATGGTTTGGTCTCTATAAAGACCCGATCATCCAGTCTTGCTGTACTTCTAACAAATCCAATTTGTCTAATTTTTTGAATGGTTATTGTTTTCATGTAGGGTTCCGTGTCATTGAAATATTCGTACAAATTTAGGTTTTTACCACCTTAAAATCCATAATCATGCAATTATTTCTTAAATTAATCTCAAAGTCTGTTTGCGATAGTTCTGTGTGAAGTTTGCTTATTTATATGTCTCAAGACGTAGTAAACGGGCCTGCCATTTTTTCTGACTTGCTTTGGGTTCGGTTGATTTATGATAGAGATTTTCATTTTCTTTCATTGAACAAGCAATATTTCAATATATATTTCATTACTAATTGTTTAGATATATGAAAACAAATCTACTATATTTAACTTGTGTCATAATTATTTGCAAAAGTCCATCTGCACCTAATAATGAGACAACACTTAGAGGCAGCCGTCTCTGGAGTTTGGATGCAGCTAGCTCCCCCTAGTAATAGGATTTGTCGTTGTTTTTTACGGTGAATTGGGAGGGTTGTTACTTTTCTTTTGTTTTTTACGTCCAATCAGCTGCAATATCACTGAATCACTTCAATTAGATCCCATGTTAAACTGTTCTCTAACGAATTAAGGTTCACCACAGTTTCATATACAATATTATGGTAAGCAACATCAACTCAAATCCCTTGGAACCTATTGTTTGTTTCATATTCCCTGCACTCATGACCAAGCAACCCAATACACTGTCATACTTTAACTAATGAATCAACAAGAGAGTGCAGGTGTGTTCAGTTATATAGAAAAATATTTTTTTCCGAGAGCGATATTTGAACTGCAAACTTCTTCTGAAATAAAACACTTACAGTGTTCGCTCTATCGAACTTTCTTGCTAACACTGTAATTGTCACTCTATAATTAACATACAAATCAACGATATTTGGTTGTCGCTAAACTTAGCTTTCGATTAATGATTTCATGTCCATCTGTTTTGTAGTATCCATGCACTTTAAAACCAACACTAATTGTTAGTGGCACGATTTAAGTATAATGTTGTGCGGTTGTTATGTAGTAGAGAACAAAGACATTACTGGAAATAATTTCTCAGTAATCTTTGCATTTATTTAGCGTGGTCAAATTATATCCAAAATAAATAACTGTTGGTTCTTGCGCTACAAAAATGTATATTGATAGTGGACTGTAATTCATATTTGGCTGTGGGAATGAGTGTCTTGGGTTCATTTTTAAGAGATAGCAGTAAATGTTTTACTGATGCATAATTTATTGATTTTCTTTTGGACGCATGACCTGGAACAAATCTAAAACTTCCGGGATGTTTAATGATTTTCTATTGGACTGTATAGCTTAGTCTGGGTGCACTCGCTGTGCTAGAATAGATATATAATTGCTTAGTGTGATAATTTATTTTGCATGATGGTACTATTTAAATTTACAAGTGTGTTGGGGGTGTTCTAGTACCCCTACTCTAGAGAGGTGGTGATTTATAAACTTACAAGTGTGCTCTGTGAGTTCTAGTTAGTGGCGGCGCGAGGGGGGGGGGGGGAGCAATTTCCCCCGGGAGCCAGGCGAGGGTGGGGTGGGTGGGGGGGGGGCGCCGTCGGGAGCTTTTTCTGTTCCCCCGGGAACCCCTACCTCCCCCCCCCCCTAAGTCCCCAGTTTCAGGGCTTAGATGGGGTGGGGTGGGCTGGATGTTGGCAACTGACATAAAAACTGTTCTCTGTGGCAAAGTTGGGGCGCCATTAAAGAACACTGTCCCCGGGCGCCTCAAACCCTCCCGCCGCCACTAGTTCTAGTATCTCTAGACACGATGACAATAATTTAGAAATTTATAAGATTGTTTGGTGTGTTCTTGTAGCCATACACGAAATTGTCATAATTTATAAATATACAAGAGTGCTCACGCTTTCCTTTTTCATACCACTGACATATGTTGTTACAAATTCATCAAAGACCAAATGTTATATGAAGCTTACTTCATTTCCGTAATATGACCTATTAAATATTGGGATGCTGATAATCATGGTCTCCGAAAGTTAGAAAGGGATCTTTTGTACTCAAGAGAGAATTTATGTTAATAATCCATACGGCTCTATATTAACCCTTTTTCTGATCCACGCTTGCTTTTTGCTTACCTGAATTTACTGTCCGTACCATCTCATGGAATTAAACAGAAATATATATCATGCCAAATTTGCAATTATACGGATTTAAAAAACGCAGCAAGAGATAAGACACGTTAACACGTGTCAAGTATAGCAGACTATAGCTCGACTATACTGTATGTTCCAAAAGTTGAATAGAATTAAGACTTTGAAGGAAACGTTTCTTGGTATGTGTTATAAGATGCATTATGACCCCAACCTTAAATTGCTGGGTTTTACCCACCCACCTGTGTATGTAATACGACGGGAGAAGAAACGCTACAAGAAGACATGTTAACTCTCTCTCTCTCTCTCTCTCTCTCTCTCTCTCTATATATATATATATATATATATATATATATATATATATATATATATATATATATATATATATATATATATAGCACACGTGGATTTGTTTGGAGCTAAACCTTTCAGTTATTTTACTAGAGGACCAAAAATGTTTAAATGCTTGGTTATCCTAAAACGGTTTCTATAGCGTACTACAGATATGACGGCAAATCCATAAATTTATTTTATTTTCAACTCTCTAGTAATCACTTAGAAGTCGAATCTTTTTCATTTAAAAAAGTTATTTAATTGACATTTACCACGTAAATTCGTTAAATTTCATTCTTGAATCCAGTCGTGAAAGAACAGCTTCTGATGTTGTGGTGTATCATGAAATAAAAAAGACCGACTGATTGGCCATTTTTTGAATCTGTAACACTAATTGTTCCTTCATGTGAAGGATTTCCTAGACAAGGTGCATCATGAACGAACCATTCTAAGAAACACAGCGCTACGAAAAGTTTGTCTACACGCGCTAAAATGTGTACATATTTTTTGAAGTGTACATTTTGAAATTGAAATTAATCTGATATGATTGTGCTCTTTTTTAAGTCAGAAGTGAGAATAACAAATTAGAATAAGAGAAATACCAATATGAAACGCGTGAAGAGTGAAACATCTAAAATTAGTCAACATAATTGTATGATTACTCTTATACTGTGTTGGATGTGTACTGTATTATATGAGCATGAACTAACCGAATCTTAGAGTAGTTTAATGCAATGAGTTTGCAGTATAACAGATTTCAGACATATATGAACTATAACAGAGCCTTTCGTAAGTCGAATGCTTCATGGACATATATGAACTATAACAGAGCCTTTCGTAAGTCGAATGCTTCATAGACATATTTGGCCAGTTTTAACACAATATTTCTTTGCTTAGCTTGCATGACTGCTATAAACTTGAAAACACTTGGTCTTGTGTAAGAATATATATATATATATATATATATATATATATATATATATATATATATATATATATATATATATATATATATATTTCCTACGAAGATGGTGGTAGACAGGGCAAACTAAAGATAAGTGATAATCATCTTCTAAATCATTAGTGTTACAAACATTACAAAAGCGATGCTCTCGTTCGATTCTATTTAGAGCACAACGACACATTTCAATTCGTATTTGATGAGATGGTAACCTCAATTTAGCAAAAGTAATTCTACATTTAGAACGGACATTTTAAAAATAGTCTTCAA
Source organism: Margaritifera margaritifera (assembly GCA_029931535.1). Lineage (NCBI taxonomy): Eukaryota > Metazoa > Mollusca > Bivalvia > Unionida > Margaritiferidae > Margaritifera > Margaritifera margaritifera. The sequence goes on along the minus strand of JAQPZY010001562.1, from coordinate 2,288,434 downwards.
ATTCAAATGACTGCTTAATATTGTTATATGAACATAAAGCACGACTCTTCTGAATGGCATTCATCCATTTTTGAATGAATACATTTAAAACTCTTTGTTTAAGCAGGAAAATTCTTTGCATCAACAACCGATGGGCATTCCAAATATACGAAAAGCCGTATTCGTCTAAATGGGCTTTAACATTATATACCCGATTTGAATACCCGTTACTACAATCATTTAATAATCGGCGGTATACATATTTAACGATAATGTTAGTAGTATTTACAATAGAACACCAATACTTAATAATTTGTGCATATCGTGATACGTAAAGAGTGTATCGTCCTAATTTTGCATATATTCCCATATTACACGTGGAAGACTAAACACTTAACAGGTTTGCACAAAATTGTAAATGTACGCGTTTAATTTCTTTTGAATTTAAAAGTACCCAAATTGTACATGCATAACTCAATACCGACCCAACAAATGCGTCAAATAGTTGACATATACATTTTGGCTTCAAATTATAATTGCTTGTATTGGCAATCAAGGTATTGAGAGCTCTAATACATTTACCGGCTAAAGCCTCTTGATTCAACGAAAAGTTACCAGTATAATTATACACAGTATCTAAATAATTAGGATAATTAACAACATGTAGCTGTTTACCTTTATATATCCATTTCTCCAAGACTCTGACGGGTCCTTGTTTTCTGAATACCATTATTTTGGTTTTCTCAGTATTAACTTCTAATCCCATTTATTACTATATATTTCTAACAAATTCAAACTATGCTGCAAGTCCTGTGGAGTTTTACCAAATACAACCATATCATCAGCAAATAACATCATTATAAATGTTATATCAGCTAGCGTTATGGGAAAATCAATACTATCTTGCATAAAAGTTCAAGGTCATCCAGGAAGAGAGTAAAAATGATCGGATATAAAACATCCCCTTGTTTTAAGCCAACAGCACAATCGAAACAATTAGAGTAAGGCTTACACCACCTTACAAATGACTTGACATTTGTATATATATATATATATATATATATATATATATATATATATATATATATATATATATATATATCATATGATCCTAAGCACTTTACCATTAATACCAATTTTTATACAATTTACACCAAAGACCATTACGGTAAACACCATCATAAAACCTTTTTAAAATTAATAATGGCACAATATAAACTTTCATTGTTACATAGATATCTTTGCACTATAGCATTTAAAACGAAAATAGCATCTATTGTTGAACGACTTCTCTAAACCCAAACTGAGCTTCACTTAATTGGTCATTATCTTGAGATTATGAATTAATTCTTTTCTTTTAGATGTTAGTAAATATTTGTAAAAAAAACAACTAACTAAAGTTATACCTCATTAATTATTGACATCATTATGATCACCTTTCTTAAACAAAGGCACAATAATATCCTCGGACCATTTATCTGGAAATTGTCTTGAATCTAATATAGCATTAGACATATCTGTATTATGCGATGACGTTATATCTACAGATTCTATAAAATATTCACTGAGCAATTGATATCCAGCAAAAAAATTATTGCGTTTTTAAAAAACATGCAACAGATTCTACATCTGCAACTGTAATACACTTTTCGAGCTCTTTAAAATTACAATTTACACAACCAATATTAGTATATTCACAAAAATCTTCATCTTCGTCGTTATTAACAGTTGCATTACTAAAATTTAATTCGCAAAAATACATATAGAAAAAATCTAAATTAATATTTTGTACATATGAAGCCCTTTTACGTGAGAATGACTTCCAAAATTCTTTCGGTTTATTATAACGTAAGCGTTCAATTTACTTAATGCTATTCGCATGAAACATCTGTCTCTTCTCGTGCAAGGGTTTCTTCTAGTTGGCCTTATTAAGACACATTTCGAATCTATTATCTTCATTTTTGTAAAAACTGAATTTATTCAAAAAAAATTATATATAATGTTCTAGCATCGATGGAATCAGAATAAAACCATTCGGCTTTTTCTTTCCACAATTACGTATAAAAGATACCTCAATAACAGCAGCAGATTTTAAGAAAAGAGGGTCAGCAATCTCATAAATTACCGATACGAAGTCATTTAAACAAGTATTAAGATAATTTATGTTACCTATTTGTAGAGTTTACTTAATATCATTAAAATTAGACAATATAGAAAGTAAACCTCTACTAAATTCGTCTCTTAAATCTTTTCTCCATTTAACTGCTTTACCTTTATACACAAATCTAGAATTGTCAAGCTTTGTATTACACAAAATCGTAAATGAAATAGGGGCATGATCCGACCATTCACAAAATGGTTTAACTCGAAAATTGACAATACATGAAATATCACATTCTTTAAGACCCAAATAATGAATAACAGGAGAACCCATTCTACTGCAATAAGTGAAAGATCCAATTAAATGATCACTACTCGATATACATGGATCTTATTATTCCAATAAACCCGCAGATTTAGATAAAATTGAAGAGATGTATTTTGCATTTAATGATGTTCTATTGTAGAGCATAGCATGCCACTGAGACTATCTTTGCAAGCTAATCATAAACGATTTGCCACGAGGAATTTGATTGAAGTCGACGAAATAAAAGAGGGAATAACATTGATAATTACACCTGCTGTTTCCCGTTTACTATATTTCTGCTGTGCAGAGGTGGTATAGTGATATCAATCCCTTTCAAACATGTGCGTCCATTCGTGCGTACAAGCGTCCGTCCTAGTTTGCGGCAATGCATCACTGATTTATTTTTTCCCATGGCACCAGAGTGTCAGCGACTCGTCAGATAAAGTGTTCGTGTGTGCCCCTTAAACAATTAAGATACTGTGGCTTTTTCTTTTTCTTTTTAATATGCAATCATATGTTGGGTCTATTTTTAAAATCATGGCATATATGAATCCATAAATTGTGATGACATCTTTGAATGATTGTCTGTCCTTAATATTTAAGGATTAACTCAAGCGAAAATAATTTCTTAAGGAAACGTTTGAAATTCTGCATTATTCACACGTTTGTTGTTCAGAACCATGCAAGAGAAAAAAATAAGAAAATACCAGCAAAGAAAAAAACTATTTTGATTATAATTCTTGGCCAAAAACCTCAGTAAATATGTATCACACCATTTTTCAGGACCATTACTCGCTGGTGTTCAATAATAATAATAATAATAATAATAATAATAATAATAATAATAATAATAATAATATTATTATTATTATTATTATTATTATTATTATTATTATTATTATTATTATTAATACTTTATTTTTCATTCGATAAAAGTAATTTGAAAAAATAATATCATGTTCTGTAATGGCAAAGGGTGACTAATTATTGTATTCGTCCGACTGAACGGAATTGGATGTAGGCTTTATCGGGTTAAACATTTGTAGGAACGTACATGAATCCTTATCAAGAGGGTTTATTAATAGACAAAACTATTGCAACTGTATATTTTAAAAACTAGATTAATACTGTACTTTAATTTGTAACGCAAATGGTTGCTTCAGCACCAGAAAACCCTAAACTCTATATTCAAATTTTATATCTAATCCTGGACTTTTCTGCGTCATTTATGTTTTGATGTTTCCCTACCTTAGCACGGTGTCAATAAGATTTTTAACGTTAAAGAGACTGTCAGCCTTAATTATTTGCCGGCAATACAATTTAATCACTACTATCATGTCCAAATGAGAACTCTTTTTGAGTGGTTAACCCTTAGGTTAGTTATCAGTAATCAATGGGTAAAAGAAAACTGGCGAGACATTTAGACGAACCCAATAGGCCCATCATGGCTGTATACCGAGATTTTTCACGCCTTAATTGCGACGTTAGGGACAGGGTTCAATATCTTGGCTACATGAACTGCAATATGGACAGCTCTTGAGACATCCCTTGACAATTGGACTGTGTTCTTGAACCAGTCTAAAGGAGCAAATTGAACATACTTCCGCATCAACTGTGAACCATTCATCATTCATGTTTGACTAGCTGCTCTGAAGTAGACAATCTATTGACCCAATAAAAGTGTAATTAATGTGCACTTTTAATCATCTCATTTTTTATATTTTTTTTATTTCAAATATCAGCCCGTGTCATTGACATTTGCATTGATTGTTTAAACAAATGAAAGATACAACAAGCTTGTGAATAGGGACGCCGGTCTCAACCAACTTTAACGCAATCGTATTGGTCATGACAGTATAACCAAAAACATAAAAGCCCTTTATTTCTAACATTTCTTTGCGAATAGATATTTATATTCCCATTGTCCGATACTGCTGCAATGTACTCGTCTACGTTCATAACATTCATTGAATTGACTATTATTCCTTGACTATGAATGTCTATATATCTATCTATCCTCAAAGTTATTCGTGAAAGTATACATTATGTCTCAATTGTAAAGAAGAAAGTAAGATTTTAGGACAAAAGGTTTTCCGTTATTATCCAGACTTTTAAAAAATCAATTGAGTCAACATTCATCATATCTGGACAATAAAAGTGACGCTATGACATTAAGATATTGCTTGTTTAAAATTATTATTGCCAAACATCTTCATATTTACTATATATATATATATATATATATATATATATAATATTTATATATATATATATATATATATATATATATATATATATATATGTGTGTGTGTGTGTGTGTGTGTGTGTGTGTGTGTCCTACAAATATGGAAAGTTAAAATTAAATTTGTAAAACTTCACTCATTTTTACAACGTTTAGGACATATCTGTCCTTTGTTAGGTACAACACCACTCTCTTTCCAATCACATTTTCCTATTTATCAAATATGCGTTTAAAGTATCTAAGGTAACGATATCAAATACATCAATGCATAATGCTTTTTAACGAACAGCAAAGAATTCTTTTGGCCAACAATAACCAATTTTAAAAAGAAATCCGTATATATATATATATATATATATATATATATATATATATATATATATATATATATATATATATATATATATATCTTTAAGCTGACAAAGTAGAGGGATGTGTGCAGTTTGCGGAACAATCCGCAAGTCTGGTCGGCTTGTACAAATTGCAGAAACCTTTAGAAGTATGCTTGATGAGAAAGTGGAGACGAAGGGTGGTCCTTGAGGTAAAATAAACGGGAATATCCAAGGAAGCAACAGACTCATTCTGGGATGGACTTTGCTTGACATAATTTGAAGCATCCCTAAAATATTGGATATGGAAGAGGGTTCAACGGCTGTTGGGTCTGGATACCAGGGAAAGTACAATCGTGTCCGAAGAGACAATTTTGACCTTCTGTTGACTCTCTTAGAACACAAAGTTAACTTTAGGTGCATTTAAATATTAAAGGAACATTTCTAGAGAACAAGTGTACAATTAATTTGTTTTGTAGCCATACAGCAATATATATATATATATATATATATATATATATATATATATATATATATATATATATATATATATATATATATTCCATATGGATTGCAATCCGATTTCCAAGTAATGTCTGTTAAACGTAACAGATTCAACTGTAACTTTATAATGTCACTATCCACTGGTCACTGTTCTGTACGACAATTGTAACCATGCGAGAAAAAAAAGTTATTCTGATTCCAGTAATAACACAAGGAGAAATTATGATAATAGATATAATCATAAGCAACAGTAAATTACAAATTATATGAAGATCAGTTAAGCGAATTGTTTGTTTTCATTCAAAAAATTTCTAAATATTGCATCGCAAATCTATAAGAGCATCAGCACCACATATAATGAAAAAGCAATCGATTTCTCAGCTTTGGACCGGGATAATTATGCACTATGCACATTCAAAGATAAAATATTGAATAGGGATTTAATATTCATGAATGATTTAGGAAAGGGTAGCTTTGGGACGCAGATTAGATTCAAATATGTTATTCTTTATACCCCAGCACTACCTCAGAATTCAAATATAGGTTGGGATATATTTTCTAAGTGGTTTAAAATATTAATGTCCACCAATTAAAATGACTTCCCTAGTGGCAAAATGGTGACCCAAAACAACATCTTCTTATTTGTAACACTTTACATAGAACGCGCAATAGCGAAGCAGTTCTAAACCTATATTTTGCACCATGGCATCGCCATTTTCCTTCTGCACGGGGTGAAGAAAGGGCAGTTGCTGTCTACATGATTCCGCGCCTTTCATCATACTGAACTTTGCGACTGATTTCGTAGGTGTGTGTAGGGCCTGTAATGAAACAATTCTGACACTTGAATGTTCCAGAAAGCCTAATGAGGAATATGTATAAACTTGATATACCTGATAAATACGGAAAGTGAATTAATGCATGTCGACTCTGTCAATACGTGTCGGTAGTCCCCCCTTAAGCTGCATCGGAATTCGCAGTTAAAATCAGCATTTTCTCTAAAACAGGTGAATATGTCAGGGAAATGAAAACAAAACATATCATGGCTATATATATTTTTTTTGTTTTTGTCTTTTGTTCGCTAGCCTATGGCAGTCACGTGTACCATGCTTACCCCGACCAGGGCAACATTTCTCTCTCTCTCTCTCTCTCTCTCTCTCTCTCTCTCTCTCTCTCTCTCTCTCTCTCTCTCTCTCACACACACACACACACACACACACACACACACACACACACACAGACGCACACACACATACACGCACGCACACACTATGTCGGGGATATTCTCAGCTATTATAAATATTCTTTATCTATGCAGTTTTACTTCCTTATTTTCAACACAGTTGCATTCAATACAAAGAACCATGACAAACAAGAATATACATTCTGGAGCAGTATAGCTCAATCTGTTGAGAACTGAACTTCATATTTTACAGAGTTCATGAAATTATGAAGCTTGAAAACCGAGGACACGCCGAATGAACGGCCTTGGGAAAGCGAGGAGCGTTTATGCATGGTGTGTTGAAAATCGAGTACACACTGAATGAACAGCCCTGACAAAGCGAAGAGCGTTTATGCATGGTGTGACATCGATTTTCTAGCTTCATGACTTCGTGAATCCTGTAAGATTCTTATAAGTACAAATAGTTATAACAATAATTACAATAATAACAAATCTCAAGAAATAAATAACAGAACTATATTTTAACCATTCTTTACAAATATGGTCAAGCACACAAGAAAGGCGCATGTATACATAAGTAGTTCCTTTCCGGTGTTATGTACTAGTACACTTCTAGTTTCTGCCTCAGATTATGTGATTTTAACCAATCTAAATGCTTGTTACAAAGGCTTGGTAAAAATGTGTATGTGTATCAAGAACAAACTATGTTTTGTTGTTTATTACGCGTAGGCAAATTCCAGTTACTTTAATCCATAAATATGTAGCTTATTTAGTAGTATCCAACTCGGTCTATGTTAACTCATAGAAGTCTGTGAAGCAAGTCTTTAGTTGATTGGTATTAAGGTACGATATTCGCGTGTCAATGCCATTTCTAAGTCGGTAACAAGGTACCGTTATAGACATTACTGTAGATCATTACATTGGAGTTATGTCCGAGAAAGAATTATGACCTCTCATACAACTAACGTTCTACTCGTTGCCAATGATGAATATATCTAGACTTCAGTTTTTAGCGCATGTCTGCGGATTAGCGGATCATAAATCTCTGAATGGGGTCTGAGTTTTATTGATCCTAAACCAGTCGGAATATAGTTGATTTAACGTGGAATGCCGTGGTTTAGTATGGCTGATCATGTCACGGGGATTCTGCTAAGTAAACTCATAAGTTTTCCAGGTGTACACCGCAGTTAACGCTCTTGAAACTGGGTATGGACAGCGAGTAACGTGTTGGGCTAGCAAATCTAATGTCAAGAAAAGAAACTATGGGGAATCCATTATGGCGACCTCCAAAGGAGACATAATTTTCAACTTTGTTATATCTTGCCAGTCCAATGGTCAATTGGTTTTCCTTACCTATTTAGACAATGCAGTTTGCTTCATCGATCCAACACATATTGCTAATTTTAATTTTCTAAGGAATACAAGAGTCCAAAAATTGAAAGTAATGTTGTTACAATCGTCCACCAGACTTCTATGGGGTCAATAATGTTATTACTCGTGTCCAGTGCTCGATGTTAGGTCTTTAACTAGATGTGTCACACGTGTAACATGGGTTTCCTAATCAATCGAACGCTAAATGCCAAATACAATAGAAGACAACATAATGTACCCGCAGTCAATCTTTACAACAATTTGGATTCGACTTTCTTAGATTATAAACCGTCTACTTATAAAATTTGCTCGAATTTGCCGTCACCCCCCCCCCCCCACACACACACACACACACCTCCCCACATAAAAAACAAGAAACCATTTGGTCTCTTTTGTTGATTTTCCAGTTATGCGCTTTATTTCTTACTGCAAAATTTTCATATTGTCAACAATTTCTGCGGTGTTTTTTGCTTTTATGCATAATTTTTCAGTGAGACAGAAATGTCTTCATTTTCAATATTTGTATTATTCACGCTCTCTTAACAAAGTCTAAATTCGACAGTCCGATTTTCGTCCATCTTTCAACGATTTTTTGCAAAATTAGTTAAATATATAGTCAGATATCAGATATAATGTCAAGTAATCGTCTGTACCGCTTGAGTTTCTGCTCAGAGTTGACTTAAACAGTTATCCATAATGTTTACATGTGTTTGGTAGGTAAATGCATTCGGTTTACGTGATCTTTGTTCTAAACTTTTCTGCCTGCATAAATGCTGGATCTTATTTGGGGGTAGGGGTCGGTGTAATAAAGCTTGAATAATTGTTGAAGGAGATGTTTTCATGCTTTATGATAACACCTGTTTCTTCTAAAATTCAAAACAACATTTTCTAAGGAGCTCATTTATCATTTTCGTTAAACGAAGTTATTGCTGATAAATACAACGTAAATTACATTTTCAAATAAAAACAAGGCATTCGTATTAGTTAGCACGTTGATAATAGAATTATGAATCTTTCCGGCTTGCAGCTATCTGAAAGTGCACAGAAAAATAAATATTTCAAGGAAATCTTTTTTCCAAACATTAAAATTAAAAATGACGGAAATTAGTGTACGACCTTTCTTACTCACTGTTGTGGAACTCCGCCACATTGAGGAAGGATGCTTGACGATAAATGATACGGAATCTTCTCTACATATCACAGATTAGTTACTACCTGTCACGAATTCTTCACAGTGATATGGCGCTCTCTGAAACATTCACCCCGGTATAATGGTAAGTAGATAATTTTCCGTGATGCAAGCATATAAGTTGTATTAGTATACAGCCGTGCCAAGTTTATTATTGCATGACTGCACAGACAAATTGATGCTATTTGCGGATTAAAGAGAGTGACAGTAGTGGTCTACGCATGGCGTTGTCTTGAAGGTATATAACGACCGATTCTCAGACATGCATCTTTTGTAACGTCCAAACTTGTGTATTTACACCCACTTTTAGAACAAGAGCCCTGAATTGTAACTGATTTGTCTCTACTAAACTCTTAACAATATATTAAAACGACTATTATTTTTCAGGAGTGGGAAAAGCGTGCAGATAAAATTATTACCTCACTCTGAGGATGATGAACCCTTATAATTTCACAAAGAGGATGACCAGTAATATATTGATTCTAACTGATCTTGCTTTTGGAAGCCTGTGAGGGACATTATTGTCCGAATTAAGAAAAATGGCCTTAATGTTCGCAAGCTACTCAATGTTTACAGACCAAAAAGGGGATCATCTCAAACAATTATATATATATATATAACTATCCGTTCAATGTAAAACCTAATCATTTTGTGAAAATGGAATTGTATTGATTATATTGATTCCCTGAGCTCGGACAATAAAATAAATAAATAAATAAATAAAATGTAGCTTGCAATTGTATCACATTTTCCTTTGTTCTTTCTTTCTTTCTCTTATATGAATCAGTGGTAGTAAAATTGGCTTCTCAAGCAAAAGACATGAGAATTTCAAGCAGAAAAGACCCCAAGATGAAAAGATAATATCACATGAAAAAAAAAGAAGTACAGTAAGAGCTAATGTTATTGGATGAATGTATTAACAAATACAAAATATAAAAATTAGTCAACCATAAAGGTTATATATATGTAATGCATTTGCTTTTTTTTCCAACAAAACTTTAATAGTAATTTCAAGTGTTATTAATAACAACAAACTTTCATAAGTTCATGCCGTAACATTGGGCCTTTGGGAATAAAATTTCGAATACAAAGGATAAATAAGGCCATGACAATTTTTCAATCAAATCCTAGAGACAGTACTATGGGTACCAAAGCAAAGGTCTCCTGCGCGAGAGGTTAGTTATTTGCCATTTGTTACTGTCCGCATCGTTCTTATTTTTTACGAAGAAAGAGAAAAAATTAATATACCAAGAAGCCTCAGTCTCCACTATCCTCATATCTTACTATTTATTAATCTTTCGTGTTATTCATTTGTTTAGTTATTTAGCTAGCTATTTAGTTACCGGTAATCATTCAATACAACCAATACTTTGCCAACTGGAGAACAGAGTTGTTAAAGATCGAAGGGTTTGTCTATTTGAGACGATCCTTTTTTTGAGGATGGGGGTGCGGACATTTAGTTCTGTGCGGATATTAAGGCTTATTTCAACCATTCCTTAGTTTCAGCGGACATTAAAATTGTATATGCCATAAATTTTGTCCACACCTTATACATGCATACAATAGGACTTTGGGATTGGAAAAAAACTTGCCTTGCTACCTGATTGCAACTTATTTTTTGCCGTTAAAAGCGATCTTATTGCTAATGTATATTCAAAGTTGTATACTGCCGGAGAGTGTCGAAGATGGTCATTTTTCTCAGCAGAGAAAATGGAAAGCAACATATAGTGATTTCACTATATGGCAGGGCATCAATTCATCATTCATAGGGATCGCAGATTAGTTGATCTCGGCCTCACCGGATCCTATATTCGTTTCGTTGACTATCCTAAGGATATGTTTTTAAGCTGATTTGTTTTAGTAAAGAACAACGGAAATATCAATGAGTAGCGTTCACATGATAGAAATTGTTAACGTTGAAATATGTGAGCACCTCCATTTATGTCACATAGATTCTTCCTGGTATTTAAACATATTGTCTTTGTACCTTAAGGCACATGGCTTTTGATCACAGAGAACATGTTTGTGTTGATTATGTAACAGTTTCTATACATCTTCGGAAAGGTGCAGGCAATAGTGTTGTGACAATTAATCAATATAATCGAAGATTGGCTGGAAGAGTCAAACGACCAAGCGTTCAATTAGTATTTCCCATAATAAAATATAAACTTATTATGGTTTACTTTTGTCTAATTGTTCAACTTTTTGGTGGTAAAAAAAAACTTCCAGGAAAAACAAGTTAAGTGAATTACATCTTCCAGTTAATATAGCCGTTGTTGCTTAGTACAACACCAACATCAACAACATGGCAGACGACAAATGTGTCGCTAAACCGTTCTACTTTACGGGATACAATCAACTTAACCATTTGAATGTATGTGAAAAATGGCATTAACCATGAAAAAAAAAATATAGAAAAATGATCCAACCGATTAATATCGATGGTTGATCGTTTATCATGAACCCAATCATCGATCTTTAAATTTCAACCGATTCCCAACACAAACATGCAATTTAGTCTCGACAAAATTATTAAAAGTGTAAAAGTTCGTAGCTTTTTCTGTGGAACAAAACAAAAATACATACATGGACACTTTTTATGAAAGGAAAGGATGAAAACCGTGATATGTTAATTTAATTACGATGTGGACAATAAGGTCTCCTCCCATTGAAAACTACAGTACGCCGGAATAGCATGCTTCCAATAATAGAACAGATGAAATCATTGTTGCCATCCATCACTGAACAATTAAAGGAGCGCACTAAGTTGGAGGAATGAAGATCCGTTTCAATCTGTTGTTTGAGGGAAATTTTGATATCGACAATATTGCCAGTTAGCTCTTCAGGGATGTGATTAGATTCAGCCAAATTAGAAATATACATGCCATACGCATGACTGATGATGTCAAACAGTTTTTGTCAGTTGAACTTCACATTTTTTCATGCAAAGTTTAATCATTTCATGGGGCGTGGGTTGGGGTTTTAAGAGCCTTCTACAGTTAGTCTGTGATCCAAGTATTACTGAAATATTAGCAGATATATCGGTTTCATTGAGACATTAAGTCGTATCTCCGTACCTGGAAAATCCATTCTGTCTAAAGAAGTCCGTAACGCTGTAGAAAACAATATTCCGTTGTAAAGATTATTGTGTCGTATCTAAATGTATACTAGTAGATTTATGTCCTTACTTCCTGTAAAATATCGATTGGAAATACCATATCCTATGAAAAATTAGACTTCTACGCAAATTAAGGCATACTTTAATTAATATGTAAATCTTTATGATCATATTTATGAATTAAACAATTAGAATAAGCACAGGGTAGAGGACCTTATTTATTGTATCAGGAAAATCGATTCATGCCTATTATTTTTAATATATTTTCTGTTCATGGGGATATAACGACACACAGACCAGTAACTAATCCATGACATGTAAAAATGAATTCGTATCTTTTATCGTGCAGAATTCTTCCTCATTATGACAGAGTTTACCAACAGTGTTAATAATCACAACTATAATTATCCTAATTTTGGTAGATTACTATAATTTGTGGTTGATGACAATAGTTTCTGTTATTGTAGAAATGGTAGGTGAAGATTGTTCTTACAACTATAATTTTCCTCATTTTGGTAGAATTAATCGTGTGGTTAATTACTGCAACTTTTGTTATTGTAGAAGTGGTATATGAAGATTGCCATAAGCTCTTGGATTCTTCTTTTTGTCCATTCATGTGTTTGCTTGATTGGTTTTCACCATTTTATGTCTTTTTATGATACGTGTTACCTAATTATGTTCTTATTTTACGTTTGAATCACGCTTCACATTTTATTTTGTTGTTAGTTTGTTTATCACAAACTTTTCTCCGCAGTTCCCAGCTGTCGAAGTCGACGAAAAAAGTTGGATAAGTACTTACTTGTCTTGAAAACAGTCAGATACGTCATCATTTACATCCACAATATACTCTCACACTTACCGTTAGAAAAACTATTTGGTGGGAAATCGAAACAGAAATACCGTATAAATGAGAACATTGAGCCGGTATTGACAATAACACCTTACTCGGAAATAAAATATCCTTGCCTTATATAGTTTTGCTATCAAAAGTTAGTCAAACTTTAAAATAAACCCCCTTATATACACATATACATGTAACAATACTCGTGTACAGATATATACATATACTCACACTTGTACACAGACATTCTGTTTTTACAGACCAGTCAGAGCTATTATAAGCTATAAACGATAGCCAAATGAAAATCGTTATTCTTTTTAAGACAAAAATATACGAATTCTTCATCGTCATTGAAAAGTTTAACTTTTTAAAACGATCAATTTTTATTGCTACCTGCTTTATCAGTTTTAATAACACCAGAAATCATTTACCCCATCATATGTCTGTGCTTTTAATAGATAATAAGCGATAACTTAAAGGTAAGCCCAACTCAGCAATATGACGAGCATAATTGCTAATGATATGACGAGCATAATTGCTAATGATATGATGAGCATAATTGCTAATGATATGACGAGCATAATTGCTAATGATAGGCCGCGACTCATTTTCGAATTTTGATGGTTTGACTCACGTTACTTTACTGCAGATAAACTCAGTAAGGCGAATACAATCATCACATTATATTCGGTATCGATTGCAAATGGTACTTATAATTATATTAATAATATATTAGAATGTTATTGACATGTTTATGGTATTACTTAAATTTAGAGATAGTCAATCTATGTATGTCATTGACATATGCATGTTTGAAACGATGTAGCAGAAGCGAAACCCAGAATGTTCAGTAAACTGTTCTTAAATAATCACATTAATTTCAAATAGTATCCCTCATACATATAATATGTGAAGCATTAGCGCGTTTGAGTTAGATATATAGAGTACATTTACGTTCTTTTAGTAGATATAACGAAATATTTCACGAGTGTACAGTACAACACGTTTCCACTACACGAGTGAAATATTTCCATACATCTACTAAAAAAAAAAATAAGTCGATTTTCTTTTTATTATATATTTCTAAGTCGTACATATGATGCTTAAGCTTGTGTATTCTGTCAAATATCATTTATGTTTTCATACGAAAATAAGTAGATTTTTTTATAACTCATTTCTTGCGCGGATTGATACAGTGAACATTGTTGGGATGTGGATATTGTAGAAACATTATAGAGCGTCATATCCAACATACTTCATAGCGTAACATATTTAAACAAAACATTTTAATGAATGTGAGTTTACCAATAAGGAATTTGGTTCTTTATTTTGTTTATTTCTGCATTAAAATGGAAATTGTGTATCCTTGCCAAGCTTGCAGTCTCGTTCGGTAACAGAAGCTGCACCCACATTTCGAATGTCACTTTATTTTTGTTTTCAATCAATACTCATCTGTCCCCGATTTCTCCGTCGTTTTCAAACACTATTATGATTGTGATAAAAGTTAAAATCGCTATGTAAACATTTTTATTACTATATAATAAATCAAGCATTTTTGAACTTTTTCCCTAAAAACTTGTACCGTTTGTCGTAGTGTTTAACAGGTATACGATACTGTATGGGTAACACTCATATCGAATAGAAATAGGTTATGGAAGTTCAGTCACGGACAATTTGCACGATTCATGTGGAAAACTATTTTTAAAAAGGTAATACTTGAAATCTACTTTTTGTTGTTTGGAGTTCGTTTTTATGCATTTTTGGATGGCACATCCTCATTGATTACATCATGTATCTGATATACAACAGGGTCTACAGTCTGGACATATTTTAATATTTGTTCATCCCGATGGATAGAAAGGAAGGGAAATAGATGGAGCAGAAGAAAAAGATGAAGAAGAAGAAGAAAAAGAAATTTGCCTAAATATAGAAATAAAAGTTTGAATAAAATACAGAAGGACGGATATATTTTCTAAATGGGAAAGGAAAGTAGTTCCAAAAGTGATATAGCTACTGTGGCGACAAAAGTGGTATCGCTACTGTGGCGATATCAATTTTTCCCACTGATACATTTCAATATCTCATTATGAAATATATAATACATTATTATTACTCTCATGAATATAGATTCTGACATTTGAAGCCAGACAGAAAAAGAAAAGAGGGGCAATATAACTTTTCGATCTATCTAAAAAGTTGTACTCAAGATACAAACCACGTATAGATGTTGATCTACCCAATTATTGAGTTATATGACACTAGTAGAGGAATGGAAATCCCCAGATAGTTTTATATATCAAAATTCTAATTCATTTTCTGCACATGATCGCTGATACGAAAATCACATCATGTCGGCCCGCATTTGTAATCTGGAAGTGCGAGGATTGACATTGTCTGAAAATTATCCTATTTCACGAAAATCTCAACGGATCATCCCTACAAAATTCAATTTGGTGGACCGCGTAATAACTAGGTTTTGTTATGTCTACGCGCCAAGTACGTGTCTCGCTAACTAATGATAGGGCAAAAAATATAGGCACAGATCTTTGTACAAGATAGAAATGAAAATGACACAACTATCCTTGTGCCTTCTTAAAACTTAAGGTCATCTTACTTTTGGAATTGATAATTGCTAGAAGATACTGAAGTGTATGGCTTTTTCAATTAATAAAAAAGTGCCAATAGATTTGTGTTTTATTTGAAGAGTGAAATATGTCTACTTGAAAAACTTTAACCCCGTTATATGCGAAACCTGAAGAATTCAGTTAACCAATATCTAATCTTTATTTCTAGCAGTGTGAATGGAATTTGCAACAAAAACAGCCTCCTCTGCTTTTTGACAAGAGCTTAACTTCTGTTTTTGTCAATCGATCAATCTTCTATCTTTCTATATATTTATCTACCATTCTTTCTTTTCTTCTTTCTTAACATTTCTTAACATTTCACCCAGGCTTCTAACTGACTGGCTATCATTTTTTTTCCTAAATGCATATACTTCCCTTGTTAACTAGTTATCTATTCATATATATTTATATGCTTCCTGTATATCTCTCTATATGACTGTCTCTCTATATATCGTTGCTTGTATATCTATTTATACACATCTGTCTGACTCAGAATCATTTTTACTGTCTGTTTTCTGTCCGTCTTTCATCATTAACAAACATTACGTATCCTCCAACATACACTCATACACGCACACACATGTACTGTCTTTTTTTAGACCTACCAGTTGCGAACAAAACATGTCTATGATAGCCTATAATTACGTGAACTGAAAACAGCAATGGCAGTAATCCTTTGGAGTAAGTCGTCAATAGATTCATGTAAAACAGATCACCCTCAAAGAAAACACATCTGCAAGTCATGCTTATGGCTTCTAATCGTCTCATATTGGAGGGTAGCATGTGTGCGTCTCGGCCCAAAGAGACATTGGGTGATGCGGCAGCACAGTTTGTGCTAATAAGATTAGCTCCATTTGACCTGGTTAGAAACAAACTATTGGCTTAATTATCGATTTTCAATTCGCATTTATCTTGATTTCTATTCCAATTTGGAACCAAGCGTTTACGCAATATATTACCCAATTTGCAATGTTTTTCACATCATTTGCTATTTTAAAATATCTTACAGATGAAGAAAAGCAACATAATTACTATTTATATAAATATCTAGTGAAAATAATGCAATTTATTTATAAGACATGTCCGTTTTTTATACTACGGCATCTTAAAGAATACATATCAGGCCACAATAAATTCTCTGTCGCTAGTCACTTGTATGGTAATTGAATGAAGATACACAAAGCTGATTCAAACAAAACAAACCTAAACATAATAGCACCTGAGTTTATTCCAGACAAATTTCCAGAACAATAAGGGCAAGTAACATAGCTTCCGTACTAGTCCCGGTTTCCCATGATCCTATATCCAAAAGACAGCGCCCCAAGCGTTGAATGAAAGATATATCATTCTTCGTACCTCAGGAAAACAATAATATCCCAGGGTTTTAAATGTCTTTCCTTTAAAGGGTGTAAGAGACTTTACGGGACAGGTTGCAGGCATACACGCACTGGTTGATACACATATGCATAGCATGCTCAGATCATGGTCCCCAGTTGTTGAAGTAGTGGCAGTTGTTGTTGCTTCGTACCATACCATTTTGTTTAAAAGGAGCGGATATGACAGCATATAGAATGGTGACATTATCTCCATGCACCGTTTTATATTTGAATCTGCTGGTTTAATTTGGCATTCCAAATCCATTAGACCTACTGGGTACTTAATTCAGATCATACAGTTATGACGGATACGAATTATTATTATTATTATTATTATTATTATTATTATTATTATTATTATTATTATTATTATTATTATCCACCGTAAGATAATTATTAGATTTTCGGGCCATTACTGCAATTTTCAAATTTTTTTTTACACATTCTTAAACTTGGACTTTTTGAATTAAAAAAAAAAAAAAACCTGTTAGCACGACAAATGACATTTAGAAAATCCATTTGAATTTGTATGTCAGTTACGTAATTTGATCTTCAGGCCATTACAGTAATTGTTCAATATTTCTACACATTGGTATTAAACGTTTTTTTTTTTAACACAAAGGTATTATATCATAATGTACATTCCAAACCAAGTTATTAGTACACTGTACATATGTTATAATCGTTTTCCTCAACAACTGTCCTTAATTTCTTTCACCATTTTCCCTCTTATCATTCAATATTATATAGGTTTTGCAACTCTCTGAAAATGTTAATCAAGGTTATTCTAGCATATATTTTCTTGATTATATTGGTAATATTGCTAGCATGAGACATTCAGTTGAATCCTGGACCAATCTTCGGGTCTTAGTCAAATGTCTCCAAACAGATTAGATCTTTTGACTTTGAAAATTGTTTATCTATAGTTCAACTGAATATGAGAGCAGTACGAAATAGTTTAGATTATATTGAAAATTAATGAAGAGATTTTGATATTAAATTTGTTAACATAAACACATATTGACACCGATGTGTTTAATGGTGACTTAAGTTTGTCCGGCTATTACAAACCGATTAGATTTGACAGGCGGAGTCAGGGTCTTATCTTTAGAAATTTTAAGCATTATGTTTTGCAATATCGGTAAATAATAACACTTTCTTCCTATACATATTTCCCTATCTTCAGACAGCATACATATATGGTATTGCTTAAACGTATAAATTGAACAACTCGTTAATGTGTTTGAAAATATCGTTATATTTAGGTGATTAAAATGAGGATCTTCTCAATGATCGTTTTCACAGTCATATTGCTATAATAGCAGTCATATTGATATCGTAGCAGTAAATGATATGGAAAATACCTGTTAGTGAACACACAGGTGTGGTGTCCGATACAGCAACGCTTTTGAGTCCTATCATTGTCACAAATAATCGAAATATGTTTGCGTCTCGAGTCATCCCTGTCGATGCGGCGATAAATGGTCATAGGCCGATTTACTTTTTGACGGAATTATTGTATATATCAACTGTTTATTTAATTAAGATAAATGTGGACATGACAACACGTCGACTTTAAATGAAACTTGTTGGGAGTATTTGGAATCGGCTTCTCAAGTATCCCCCTCCCCTTGCTATTGAAAAAGCAAAAACTCTGTTTTGCAAGAAAATATATCAGAATAAGACCAACTGACAAACAATGATATGACAACCTTATTCCAGCCTTATTCCACTGGAAAGAAGTATATATCACGTCAGCGGCCGCTGCAATGTGGGGGGCCAAGTCAAGAAGGGGGCCCTACATTTCAAGTTGTTTTGGGGGAGGGGGGATTTTTTAATTTGGCTTTTGCGGGGCGGGGGAGGGGGGGGGGCGGCAAAATTGGAAGTTACGCCACTGCTTAAAAGGTATCCAATAAAACACTATATAGCCAGCTAGAATATATGGACAATCTTGGATGTAATTCAGAAATTTGGAAATTAACCAGATGGTTGGTCAGAGATATCCTTCCCTTTTCCAATCACCCCACCACCCGTCTTTTCACTTTTTAAACACGATATTGGATGTGCTCTGATTATTAAAACGCTAGTTAGCTCAAGAACATATTTACATCAGTATCAACTACAGATAGTACTCAGGCCCAATTGCCAGTATTCCAGAGTAGAACAGAGCAAAACATCCAGTTTACTTATGTTCTACGGCAAGATATTCCTGATGTAATACAAAACATTGCTACTAATAAAACAACTGGTTATGACAAAATTAGTCATCAAATGCTTAAGGGTACAGTTTTTGCGATTTGTTAGCCACTTTCTTTACTATTTTTATAACTCACTTCGAAAATCCTATAACTTGATAAACTGCAATCGTTGTGCCTGTTTCTAAAACAAGCCTCAGGAGTGATCCTACCAATTATAGACCAATATCACTTTTGAGTTTTGTGGGACAAATTATGGAAAGGTTCATAATTGAAATAGTTACATAATTATCTTCATCCAAGGGATCTACGTTACCATTACCATTGAGGTGTCCTACCCTGTGATTTATCTACTCACCATTTCATCAATATTTATCATACAATTTGTGCAGCTCTAAACAATAATGATAATAGTCGCATCGTCTTCTGTGACACTTCCAAGGCATTCGATCGGATTTGGCTTTGTGGACTTTTGTACAAATAAGGAACTTATGGAATTAAAATATCCAATTGTTGAATATTTTAGTAGCTGAGAGTAAACAGTGTGTGCAGCTAAACCCACGTCAATCGTGATTTAAGCCAGTATGAACAGGTGTTCACAATGAACAGGTGTTCACAAGTTCAGTTTTAGGGTCTATACTCTCTCTCTCTCTCTCTTTCTCTCTCTCTCTCTCTCTCTCTCTCTCTCTATATATATATATATATATATATATATATATATATATATATATATATATATGATATTGCTGATGATATGCTTAGTTGCGATATTATTTTATTATTTGCTGATGACGCCTCTCTGGCATATTAAAAAAAAAAAAAAAAAAAAAACCTCTTCATGAAATTGAATATGTTTTGAACACATATATTGTAACTCTAAATGCCTGGTCTAATCAATTGCTAGCAACAGTCAATTCCAACCAAACAGATCCGATGCTTTTTGCGACTAGATTGTCAATGTCCCTCCTAAATCTAATCTTTGACAAAAGAAATACTTAGCTTTATCCGATGTCATAAACATTTGGATGTACCATTCAACAGTGATTGAAAATGATCATCACATATACATGTTGTCTGTAATTCTGTATCCAAAATCACGGGATCACTAAGGGTACTAAAATTTAAATTAATCAGGAAGTTGTTTTTAAAAAAGTACGTATCATTTATACAACCACATTTAGAGAATGTAGATGTCTGGGACGGTTGTTCTCTAAAAGACTCAGATATAACAGAAAAGCTCCAATTACAGGTAGTACAAATTGTTACTGGACTAAACATTAGTACCAGAATTGAAAACGTATATATGGCAGCTGGTTGGCCAAGAATATGCGAAAGACAAAATTCCATAAATTATATACCTTTTATAAAAGTATCGATAGTCAATGCCCAGTTTATCTTTTCAATTTATTACCACCTGTCATTGCCGATCGATCAAGTTATAATCTGCAAAATACATTTAATTTCGTTTTTCCATAATTTACATTCAAATTTCAAGAAGATGATGTATCTTCTCGTCCCTATCTCTGTGGAACAACCTTCCTGAAAATGTAAGACTTGCCTGATCTATTCGTGAATTCAGGCGACTTATAACTTATGAAATCTCTGAACCGCCCCAACACTATACATAGAGAGAGAGAGAGTTAAATATTGTATCCTCCATGCAAGAATTATAAATAAGTGTAGTGCTCTAAATATTGACATGCTGAATAACCATATAATTTAATCATTGTTATGTAATAGTGGAATGGCACCTGAAACAACAGCTCATTATTTTTAGAGTTCAATAGTTATATTGCGCAATGCATGAATGTGTTTCTAAATCATAATCACCTACTGTTGCCTACGACGATTGACCTGCTACTACAAGGCTCACATAAACTGTATTATGACTTAAACTGTAAAGTCTTTAAAGCTTTTGAATATTTTATTAAAGACACCAGACGATTTTCTTTATTTCCTGACGTATTATGTTAAGTGTTTTTAAGTAGGGGACGGCTGTACCTAAGTTGTTGCAGAACTTGTTGCCCAAGTCCAATTGTTTCTTTAATATGGCAATAAATTATGTTTAAACTAAACTAAACTTTAGAAACGCCTTCTTAGCACGATTAAGGAAAACCCACATGAGGAAATCTAATGATGTTTTGGTAGACATATTTGTATACATATGTAGATGACGTAATTAGATTTTCAGGCCTTTAGAGCACTTTTTTCTCTCACTTTTTCTACTCATTTTTGAAATTTTTGGACTTACATTTTTTCTACACATTTTTGAAAATTATGGACTTACACTTTTACTACAAATTTTTGAAATTTTTGGACTTACACTTTTTCGACAAGAATCCTCGTAAGTACGATTAAGCAGCTACTTGAGTTAGACAAACGAAATTTAATGCATATATTTGTATGCATATATAGATGACTTGGTTAGGTTTATAGACAATTTTAATGGATATATTTGTATGAATATATAGATATCTTGGTTAGGTTTATAGACAATTTTAATGGATATATTTGTATGCATATATAGATATCTTGGTTAGGTTTATAGACAATTTTAATGGATATATTTGTATGAATATATTGATGACTTGGTTAGGTTTATAGACAATTTTATCAATTATGCAATTATTTACACATTTTTTTTTATCCTTTTGAACAAAGACTTCTTTATAACAAAACTGTATTATCACGATTAGGCAAAAACCACCACAGGCAAACAGCTGAAATTTGGTTGGCATATTTGCATTCATTTATTGATGACCTGCTTAGTGTTTCATGCCTCTACAGAAATGTTCATTTTGAATTTTGCACATTTTTGAACTTTTATTTTACCTTTGATCTGCAGATAATATTTTAAGTCCCTTGGTCAGGTCACTATACTTATTACCCCCCCTCTCTCTCTCTCTCTCTCTCTCTCTCTCTCTCTCTCTCTCTCTCTCTCTCTCTCTCTCTCTCTCGCACCTTGACGCGAGAGTCCTCTGGTATTGCTCTATTATTAGTTGTAGTAGCAGTATTAGAAGCATTGTAATCATCATTATTATCATCATCATCATTATTATTATTATCATCAATATTATCATAATTCTTCTTTATTATTCTTCTTTTCCTTCTTGTTATTATTATTATTATTATTATTATTATTATTATTATTATTATTATTATTATTGCAGGTAACGAAGTACTGGAGTCTAAGCGATTGGCTTTGCGATGCCTGGGTTGCATTTGATGTGATGGCCTGCACTGCATCGATCCTTAATCTCACTGCTATCAGCGTAGATAGGTATGCCAGTATATCGAAATTGTATGGCATAATCTTTGTTTCTTAAAATAAATGGCAACATTGTTGCCTCTGGTATCTTTTATTAGTCACACAGAGGGTTATGTTTAGTGCTTCTTGGTTCATTTCATTTGAATTATCTGAGTTGTACATGTAGCAAAGAAAACACCGTATATACACGTATACACATGTACGTGTGTGCGTTCGTTCATACATACATACATACATACATACATACATACATACATACATACATACATACATACATACATACATACATACATACATACATACACAGAGTGTGTGTGGATACGGAGGTAAACTTGTAACGATGCGATTGGAATGTAGCCTTTAGGTCTCAGCGCCGTATGTTTGATGTTTTATGAGCAAAAACTCTCATAAATGAACGATTTAGCAAAAAAAATGTGTTAACTTTGATCACAGATATGTGGACGCCAAGTTATTAATTTACTGGATATAATCAGTAAATACTATAAATAAAGACAACAGTGACCTGCTTTCTACGATCGTACGGTGGTCTTTAGAAAAATCTATTTTTAAACTTTCATGGACGTTTAAGCAACTATGTAAAAGACACTAATGCAAGTTAAATTCTTTCACGCCAGTGCTAAGAACATTTACGATTAGAACATCGCCAGAGGCGTCTGATAACTTCTTCTTTCGGTTTGTACAGGAAGACAATATATCAAGACAGCAAGATACACGAAAACAGATTATTCTCACGTTTTCAGCCCTATATATTTTGTCTTTGCAACAGTAATGTGGTGTGACCTTGTTCAGTGCACTTAATGAGTGATTACATTGCCGTCAACGATACTTTAGATTTCAACAGGGTGAAGTAATAGACACTCCCTGTAGAATGGTCTTCATAATGTACTCAGAAGAATACAATATAATAGACATTTAACTTTCCGGAATGAAACACCTGCAACCTTAATCAGGTACCTGTGCAGGTGAGATTCATCAATAATTCATTTCTCAAAATATGGTTTCATTTCCGTTGATTTCTTGATAATGCTGTTGAACTTGACGAAAAAGTTTTTACTTTTGATTAATAGCGTAAAGATGCTAAACTCGTGCAATACACCACGCAATTCTCATTGTCCGTCCGTATGCACCGTTGCATGAACCAGCAGAGCCATGTTGAACGTAATTGTTTAAAAAGTTTGCTACTGGGGATAAAATCGTGCGGTCGAACTGGTCCCTTCCATCATACAACTATACTCAAAATCTAGAATAATAAACGTTATTCCAGATTTGAAAGTCTTACTCAAAATAAATAAATGCAGCCCTTTATTTGGTCAGACTATTTTCAAGTCAGATTTGGAGTCGAGTACAGTTTTATGACTTAGGCTCGAACTCTAGACCTTCAAAATCTTGACGGGTGCTCCGCCATCTCAGCTATCCGAGCCAATGCCCTTAGTCGGTTTCATCGACAAAGTACTCCTGTTATTCAGAGATACGTCTACGTTTCTCCATTATCAGCACCATGCTAATATATGTCTCTTCATCCTCTCTATCATGCTGACCTACCTACTGAGACTGAAAAGCAACCTCGTAACGAGAGGGTTAGGTTTGTATGCGTTATCCCATGGTGGGCTCCAGATGACAGACGGTCCGCAGCACAAACTCTAAACCCCTTTCTGTTCACAGAAGCTCTTGTGTCTCAGCTATCTGACCCGGTTACTGCCATTTATGTTCCAGTTATCAACCGGAACTTCTTTCCCATTTTCAGACTATGTAAAAGTGAAAATCTAGATCCACGCAGTAAATGTAAAAAATCCTGTTTATGCATTACTTAGCGATTTTTAATTGTTTGCAATGATTAGATAAAATAACTAAATGGAACAAGGGTTAATGAGGGGATTAATCAGTGGATATTGTTTAAAACTGGGCATAATCCACTTAGTCTGTTTGAGTGTCCTATCAGACGAAGAAATCATACGAACATAGCGATTTTTTTATGTCCCCGCTTAAAGAACCAAACGGCGGAGACATTTTGTTTCGGTCCTGTCCGTCCATCTGTCCGACCGTCCGAGAAGCTTGTTAACAAGATTGCGCAAAACCTTCTCAACGTAGACAAATGAAACTGGGCAAAATTATTTGGTGATCTCATACGATTTTGGTGTCATAGCAACAACTTTTAATTCTTTTCACACGTTTTTGAACTTTTTAGACTTTGACCTATGTGACTATAACCTTCTTAGCGCAATTAAACCAAATCACCAAATTTTGAAAGTCTATTTATATTTATATGTCAATGACCTATTTAGATTATCATGTTATTAGAGAATAGTTCAATTTTGTACACATGTTGAACTTTTAGAACTTGCAATTATTTTGCCAAAGAGCAAAAAAACAAAAAACAAAAAAATTCGCACGATTAAGCAAAAACCACACGCGGCAGACCAATTAAATTGGTATGCATATTTGTATGCATATGTAGATCACCTGGTAAGATTTTCTTATAATTATAGCAATATTTCAAATTTTTCTATACTTTTGAATTTGTTTAACTTAGGCATGTTTTAGCCTCTCGTTACGAGGTTGCTTTTCAGGCTCAGTAGGTAGGTCAGCATGATAGAGAGAATGAAGAGACATTTAACCTTTTAGCCTTTTATATTGGAGAATTTACAGAGTATACGAATGTTTCAAACGCAAATCTAGTTTAAATCATACATGTATTTGGAATCCTGGGGGAAAACATAATGAATTTACCAGCCTTATTCTGTATGTATAAACCTAGACATTCTCCTGTCTTCCCATGTAAGATGTCCAGATGTATCTATCTGGCTTCAAACTGAGAAACCACGGACTGGTCCAGCTTTTATAACTGGGTGCTAAGAATCCAGGAAGATATGTAAATATTAGTAGATGACACAAAAGACGCTTCCAGAGGCTGATCAGAAAACAGCTACTGTTCTTACATTTTGCCTGATAAATTACAATACATTTTCCTTTGGATAAATTAGCAACAGCTTTAAACATGAACAACATTTATGATGCTTGAAAATCACCAGCATTTTGTCGCATTTTCAATGCATTTCTCTGCAGAAGAAACGAATGTATCTATTTATATGGCATTCTAAACAGTAGATAGCTTTCGAAAATATTGTAAATTATTACAATCAATTTTCCCAAATCGTACTCAATTTTGGAAATGATTAATATTAGTAAGACCCATCTGTTGTCGAAGGAAAATTATGAGAAATGTTTCATTATTATGATCTGAAATAAGACTTACGAATAATACAAGTGTACTTGTCACTGGATATAATTAACAATAATAATTAATAGTCTCTATAAGTCTTCTTCATTATTGTATTAACTAAATCATATTTTATAATGCATATACAGGCTATTTTCAATATAGTTGGTGTTTATTCTTATAAAATAATGATATGCATTCGTGTCAGTTTTGTTGACTTAAAAATCCTTTCATGAGTTTTATTGTTTTAAAAAAAATATATAATCAAAAGGACCGTAAGATACTTGTTAAACAACCCAAGAAGACTGTAAATTTACGTGCATATGGCTGGCATTTTCCAGACTGTTTTAACTTGTATACATTTTACTTTACTCTTATTTGAATTAAATTTATTTCTCAAAATATGAATAAGCTTAGAATCTGGCACTTCTTGAATAAATAAGACATGCGCGACTTGCACTTGCTTGACAAACCTTTTATTACAGTAATATATATATATATATATATATATATATATATATATATATATATATATATATATATATATATATATATATATATATATACATTTCTGTCAGAGGAATCAGGAGTGAAGGTGTATTTAGAGGAGAGTTAATTATTGGGCTGCCAAGCGAGTGTGTCCGTTACTACATGAACAACTAAAATCCACCCTTTTCTTATGATGGGCGCTTAGTGGAGAGGGTATGGGGGTTAGTGCGAATTATAGTTTTCTAACTTGTATGATAGTCTCTCTCTCTCTCTCTCTCTCTCTCTCTCTCTCTCTCTCTCTCTCTCTCCACCAACAAAGTAGTTAAATCACAGTCGGGAAGCCTTAAGTTTATCACTTTATAATATTATATATCAACATCCATATCTGTAACGAAGACAATAAGATACCTTATTTCCAGAATTAATTTCATCATATAAATCAGATTAGTTGACATTTATGCATTTGCCCAAGATTCCGTTCATTCCATACTACAGAGGCACTTTGAAAGGCAGCATTAATACAGCACTCTATTTTCCTCAGTAAACATCAAATTACTTTATTGTACAGTTCGACGAGTGTGAGCTCTGTGTGTGAGCGTATGTCCTTCTTTGTTCATAGAGGAAGGTGGGAAGGTCAAAATGTTGAAAAACAGTATTTCCCCAAGTTGTTTGCAAATTTTATCGCAATAGATAATAAAGTGTCAGATACATATTGTTGTTTTTTTTCCCCTGTTTTTATCGAGCGATCTATCTTTTGTTTCTTTCTTTATAAACGTGGTCAAGAAAAAGTAATAGTTGGCAAGTAGACAAACTTTATCTTACTAAAGGAGAGAATATATTTCTTTTAAAAAAAGCATAGACCTTTGTTCATCATGTATATAATAATCAGATGATGAATAAGCCACCGCGTAGCATGGGTTATAATCAAGACTTAGTACTAAATATAGTAGTATTGATTTAAGTTGATTTATTGATTTTATTGATCTAAATATAGTAGTATTGATTTCCCCACTACCATTACATAGTCAAAGATAACATCTACATAATACACTAAATGTGTCAGATATCTTGAAGGATTGATAACAGCCATCATCTTGTACCATGCTGTAAATTAATATTTTTCAAGCATCTTATAAAATAAAGAGAAAATTCTTGTTTAACTCAGACTGTAAAATTGGTGAACTTATCTTAATGACCTTATACATATTGATGATAAGTGCTACAAGTCATCGGAAAGTTCCATAAAAAATGAATATTAGTTTATGATATTTATATCTACTTCCGTTACATAATTGTTCATGACTTCTGGTACATTAAGTGTAAATTCTTAATCTCTCTTAAATTATTAATATATGGCAGTTTTATTTCAGGTTTATAGCGGTAACACAGCCTATCAAGTATGCAAAGCATAAAAACTCGAAGAGAGTGTACGCAATGCTTGTACTTACATGGGTCGTATCTGTAGCCATAGCTGCACCAATAGCACTTGGAGTGAATTATTCTCCTTTGCGGTTACCCGGAGACTGTTCATTTTTCAATTCAGATTTCCTGATTTATTCATCTATGGGATCGTTCTATATTCCTTCTCTTATGATGATATTTTTATATTGGAGAATTTACAGAGTATTGAGACTTAGAGCTAAGCAGGCTGCGATCAAGAAACGTGGTAGGACTGTTGACACACAGACACTAACAAATGTTATCGAAAACACTGCCACAGTACAAACTTTGGTAGTAGAAAAGGCAACTGTAAAGACTGGTTTAGCAACTATGGACAATGGCAAGGTGTCGACGTACAATACAAATGATACGACAGAGAGTCCCGATCATGCAGACGAACATTCCACCTCCAATCCTCCAACTAACACGGACTCGCAGGAAAAGGAAGATGAAAGTGATTCTAAAACTCCGGTTAAGACCGAGCACGGAGATCATTCAAAGGCGGAACTGATAATAAACCCAGTAGCGCATGACATGGAGGGACGCAAAATTCAAACAGTTGAAGGAGCGGTCACTGAGCTCAGAGAAATGGAAACGAATTTCTCTGGAGCTTCGAAAAGTACTCAATGTAACAATAACAAAGCTGCAAATAATGATAAAAAGACAAGAAAGAAAGAAAAAAAAGGTGTAACAAAATTCAATTTTCATTTGAGGACAAGCCGAAAGAGGAAAGAGCGTTCTTCGTCTCGAAGAGAAAAGAAAGCTACCAAAACATTAGCCATTGTTTTAGGTAAAACATGTTACATTGCCTTGATGTTGTAATGTAAACCTCGATGTTATTGTCTTCTTAACATTTTGATTTTTGAGCTTGATTTTTGAATCGATACCTTATGACCAAATTCTACCATGACATACGCATATAATATATGATGCACCTTCAGCTTCTAATACTTCAATAATGGAGTATATATCGTATGTCCTCACATATCTAGAATAAATAACTGGTCAGAAAAACAATGAACCGTCATCGTAGAAAACTGATGTAAACACATTTCAAACACTATTTCGTTGTTTCATGTCTTCATTCAAAATGTGTTTATTTCGATTAATATTAAATGTATTTTGCTAAAATTAACGGTAACATAATCAGGAAAGATAGATCTTTCCTAAATACACGAAAGGACGTTTCTTTGCATTGTGGTATATATAAATGTCTTCCTCGGTGGGCAATAAAGAACATACACAGACACAAAGAGTGACACATTGACTTACATTTCAGCACAGAGAAGAAAAAATATCCAGAATTATCCAGAATAATGAAGAGGTCTAAACTAAGGAAAATGAACAAAATAAAAAGAAATAACTACATGTCTATTATCTATCAATAAGAAATAACTACATGTCTGGAAAGGAATTTATTATCTATGAATGAGGCGAATGAGTTTTGATGCAAGCTATCGGCACAATAGTGCTATACTGCTTGGCGTGACCTAGTTTTCTACATCATTGCGAGGAGATGGTGTTTCATAGGGCACCAGCTGTAATGGTGCATTATTTTGCGCCTTTGCTTTACCTCTCTGATATAATAGTCACTACGAGAAACCAAGATATGAATGTATTTGCATTGCAAGCATATATGGTGTAAAAATATAATAATAATAATAATAATAATAATAATAATAACAACGATAATAATAAAAATTGATGTCACTAGAGGAGAGAGCGAGGTTTAAGAAACTGACTGAAAAGAAACTGACGCACGGTGGGTTAAACAGAGCACTTTTAGGCTAGGGTTTTTCGTATAAGTCAAATTCGCCATGTGTTCGCAGTATCCAATATTCCTCTATAAGGTCACGTTCACTGACTGTCAATCCTTAATTTGACTAAATGGACAGCATTTCGAGGGACAGGACAGTCCATCTGTGATTTGACTAAATGTACAGCAATTCGAAGGACAAGACAAAGTTTCTGACTGAATTGAAATGGTTGTCGAGTTTTGTTATGACCTTGTTTCTGATATAACTTTTTCTGTGTGTTTGTCTCTGTTTATGTATATCATTGTCCCCTGAGGAAGACCTCGCTTTCGGTCAAAAACGTTGGGAAACTTTGTTATTTTCCCCGCGCTATTTCCCAACACACACACACACACACACACACACACACACACACTGAGTTTACAGAGTTAGCCTCGTCATAAATGCTATGTGTTTCGAGTCATTAATCCATGATTTTTATATAATTTGACACTTTGCTTTCCTGTGCACTGCTGGCATGGAAGCACTCTTAATCTTGTTGAGAGGAATATCTGTGCAACACATAATTAGCACTTTTTGATTAAAGTAAATAAACTAAATATACATTCTAAGCCAAAGATTATGAATCACATATAGCTTTGACATATATATACATATATATATTTGACTTAAAAGAATGACATAATTGTCGAAAAGGTTTCATATATATATATCGCTTTTGGCGTGTCAACGCAGGAGGAATCGCCTTTCTTTATCAATCCCAGGCAAACGTGTTAACGGTCTTTTAAGTGCGTTACAATACGTAGCAGAGTGGTTTAAGGCGCTCACCTTTACCGATCACTAACATCTCACCTATGTCCGCGTGGGTTCGAGTCTCGGGCTCGGCCAACGTGGGTATGTGAGTAAGATTCCCACTAGCTTCCCAGGGTCGGTTTTTATTCCCGGAGTTCTCCCGGGTTCTTCCTCCACCAGATATACTGACCGTAATGTATAGCCTATCGTGTGCTGAAAAATGGCGTTAAACCCACAACAACAACAACATCATTAACAAGGTATGCTTGCCTTTCAGCTTTCAGACAACTTCAATGTATTTCGCTGTTTCACTATGATAAAACGTTTTATAATAGAACAACTATACATCTTATTTTATTTTGTGAAATATCCAATGTGTACGAAATTGATAATTCAATAATCTGATTACATTTGTTTAATTTACTCTCAGTAAGTCGCACTTTTGCAGATCTGCCGATACAAGATTGTGTCCACCTAGATAAATATAGATAAATACAACCAAGACCATTTATCTAAAGAGTTTTACATTTTCAGGCCTATTATCCCTGTGCATGTTGCAAAACCATCAGTAGTAAAATGTAAATCTACGGAAAATGCAATATGTATCTTTTTGGATGTTGGAAAATGATTAAGACTTGTGTGTTCCAATTTATTGTACACTCCTCGTTTGTCAGACGGCTGCAAAAAGTAGTTTGGCTTTGAAACTGGATAAATTTTACAATAATCCAATCAAAGTTTATCAGCCCGTAGCTTCTGCCTAGGGTAACATAAGACTCTACTGAATCTAAATAATCGAACAAGAAAACAACTTTGGGAATTTTGCAGTTGGGATGAACTCTTCGCTATTGTTTCCGCCATTTACTAGGCTGCTCTGTTCTATTGCAAAATATCTACAGAAGACACGTAAACATATTTGTAAAATATTCTCCAGTAAAAGAAAATATTGTGATGCTTTCACATGGTTTTAATCAGAAATCTATTCTTCTGCATGAGATAACGGCACTCCAAAGGTTATTATTGTAGGTAACTGTGAAATGGGAAGCACACAAAGGAAGAAACTAACTAACAATCGAACTATGTCTCTCTCTCCATATATATATATATATATATATATATATATATATATATATATATATATATATATATATATATATAGTGAGAAAGAGAGATAGATGTGGAATAGGTATCAACGCTAAACTTAAACAAAATGACGCAAAGATGTGAAACATTCCTGACAATCTTGTGCCTTGGCAAAGCAAACAGTAGATTCCGAAAGCGCTTGGGCTGGTTTCACACCAATTTTGCACTGTTCTTTATGAACCAGTGCAATTTGCAACAACTGCTATATAAACAGTAACAAATTGTGAATTTGCAGGTTGTGTTCATCTTTTAGATACTAAGAAACTAGACTTGAGAGTTCCTACTTATTTTACCCTTCTCTGTCGCAAAATGGCTGCTGTATCATGTTGGTTATGAGCTTTGATAAATCTTTAATTCTTTGTAATTATTTCATATAAACATGCAGCAACTACCTTTGACAAAAACACAAAAAAAATATAACTGGTTAAACAGTCAATATGCTTGAACTTCCATAAACGTTTTAACTTTTACTTATTATTTGAAATCTTGTTGACACCTACACTAACGCTCCCCCCCTCCCTTTTAAAAACAAAAAAAATCATTCATCACACCCAATCTTTTCGTTATGGATACCTATGAAACGCACAATGCAATATTTAGAACTAATTTCTGTGGTAATTTACGACATGAAAATAGGCTAAAATATTTTATTAATACAGATCTGACCTTGTCGAGACTATCTTTTGGGAATGCTTTTGTTTCTTATGAATTTTAACTACGGTTTCCTTCAACAACAAAAAATTATCGTTTTTGAGGAAACATGTTCTCTTTTTTAATTGATGAATCTTGCCTCAGAGACTTTTTTTTAAATTTTGGAAGGAAAATGGATGAATTCTTAACAATTTCAAATCTAGAGTTGCTGAATAGAGGCTTACTATTTTTGTATTTTTTATATTTCCGTTACTTTTTGCGAATTCTATTAAAAGATGAAGTAAAAACAAGAGCAGGCGTTCCTGCCAGAAGGATGCAGATATCAACATGTGGGGGCAGTGGCGTTTAGAGAGAAACAAGAGCGCCAATTGGAAGCTTGTTTGTTTTTTTTGTTTTGTTTAGTTTTTGGTTTTAAAAGGCACTTTTAACACATTATTGGCTATATCATGCCGAGCAAATGGGAGCTAAGTGCCTTTCCCAAGGACACACCGAGACATCCGACCCGTCCGGTATGGGCGGATATTGAACCAGTGACACTTGGATTACTAGTCCGACGCTCTACCAGCTGAGCTACCGCGGTTCCTCGGTTTGATGTACCTTAAGACTTTGTAGTTAGCCGGGCTTCATTTGCGGGGAGCTTAAGTGCATTTGGCTGTTCATACAATCAGTTTTATACGAGAGAAAAACTGCAAGGCTTTATATCTTTTGTGAAATGTCTCTCTCAGGCAATCTCTGTACTCTTATTTAATTTTGTTTAATTTACTTCGAATTAAGTTGCACATTTTCAAATGTGCTGATGGAATGTAGCAATGTACATAAATAACAATGAGAACTCTAGTTTGGAGAGCAATCAGCTTTTTGATGCGTCATTCCCACACTGCTTGCTAAGCCAAAGGGAGGAAACTAAATGCTTTGTACCTTGTATGTCTTGTTTAGGTTAAGATGATAAGGTTATTCTAATTAATTTTAAACTTGCAATAGTCAAACGCTTGCTTTAGCATCGTGGTTTTGCAATTTGGTAATTGTTTATGTCCGGACCATCAACTCTTTT
The DNA here is from genome assembly GCA_029931535.1 of Margaritifera margaritifera. Lineage (NCBI taxonomy): Eukaryota > Metazoa > Mollusca > Bivalvia > Unionida > Margaritiferidae > Margaritifera > Margaritifera margaritifera. Next base: position 2,255,256 of record JAQPZY010001562.1, on the reverse strand, counting down.
AAAATGGCACTATCTAGAGGGCAAATTACAGTAACGTTTCGTTGTTATTGCATTCAATTAATGAATACTTCAAGTTCACCTAAAACTACCAATCAACATCAATCATACTTTCTTATGTGCGTGTAATCATATATATTTAAAAATGTCATAAACATTCATAATATTGTTTCAAGTACACACTTTTCTAACACCTGACAATTGGCATCTTTTCTATAAAGAAAAACACGTCCAGGTATTAGAAAATAACAATATTGAAGACGGTGATTTTCATGGATTTTCTGTGACCAGAAATAAAATACGCCATTTTGTTGGGCCGATAATCCACTTGCCTATAAAAAGAGATGGAAGATCAAGAAAATTGAATTGCCTATTTGAACATTTTGGCACACTATCAAGAAAATTGGATGGGCCAAGCAACTCTGATTTAATGCCTTAAAGAAAAACAAAACGCGACATTTCAATAGTTCATGAAAGGAATGCTTTCAACAGAAATTCAATTTGATTCATTTTCAATCATTTTATCTTTTATTCTTCTTCATGCAAATGGACAATCGCTCATTCCAGGAATATCTCTACGTTCGAAGCTCATTGGAGGTATTAGAGTAAGGCACAGCCCTTGAAAGCAGATTCCTAACACTCTGAAATTAAGTACTTCTTTGTCATTCATAACGATGCTCAAAAAGTAAGACATTTTGTAGGTATTCATTAAGTAATATATCGCGTAAAACATTCATCCCCCCCCCCAAAAAAAAAAAAAAAGTATTTCAGGACATGTTTGAAATAATAATATGTTTTGTAAAATCCTTTGATTGCAAACACATGTATTTATGCCTCGAAGACGCACGCTTGTTCAGATAAAATGGTCTGTACTTACAAATTAGTTCTTATCTTAATTTGAGATCTAAGATAATAAAAAAGAACTTGTCTAGTCACTCCTAAAGTTTTAAATACATTGACACAGATAAAACGCATCGGTGTTTCTTAATATTGGCATTCCGATATCCGATTGATAGTTTCATATTAAATTACGTATTCAAGTAGAAAGTTTAAAAGACTTTGATGCAACCATAATATTGGAAAATATTGATTGTTTTTTAGCTCAATGACAAATTGTTTCTTGCATGGAGACATAGAAGACAGAGAGATTTAACTTGGGTAAAATGAGCGTATTGATTTTGTAAAACAGTAAATTAAAGACGTGGGGTAAAAAGACAAACTTGACATTCTAGATAATATCATTTTATCAGTCAACTATTGAGATCATTATTGAATCGTATTAAGCTGTTCAGAGGCAAATGGATTTTAAATCAAAAGTATAACTGGACCGCGCTTATACAAAGACAAATGACAACATGGCAGTATGTATTGATCGATAGTGATAAACAGTGGAAGTAACATGTTAAATATAACATTCAATAACAATAGACATTTGTTTTAGTTATTATTTATAGTATATCGAATGTCATTGTTCATAAAGTCGTTTATTTCTAAAATTTCAATTATATCTGATAAAGTTTGCTGTTGTTTTTTTTTTCTTTCTTTTACCACCATAAATTTTCAAGGAAACTAGATTTTGAACTGATTCCGAAGTTCTATACGACAACATACTTTGTAAAAAAAAATACACAAAAAGTACATTTGATAAAACTGTCTCTCAAATAATGAATTCGAGATTATGCAGTTATGAGTAAATACCGGCAGCCCTTCTGAAAGCTTTCTGTGTAGGAAAAGTGCCTAAATCGTCTTTTGACCCCCATGTTGCTTTTTCTCTATTTCATTCTAACGGAATGTATCTTATTTCCTCCCACAACCATTTAAACAAATAGCTACGATGAAACAAATGCACCTATTTCGTGACAGCGGCAATAAATAGTCAGTTGGCTCGTTCGTAAATGGTGTTACACTGCTAATAACTGCTGATGTGATCGATGATCGCACTGTCCGCTTAAAATTTTTACTGGGTCCATATCGTAAGGTTAAAACTCATAAAAATAAGAGCCGACCAACACGGACATAAGCAACGTCCCAACTAGGTGTATATACATGCTGGTAGAGTTAGCTCACTTTATGTATATTGGGAGCTCTTTATCAAGGAGGTTCATTCTCTCGCTAGAAGCACATGTCAGATCCATTTTTGAGACTGATTTAACTAACAAATCTACGTACAAACGAGACACTAGACATAGTGATATGTTTCAAGAAATCACGATGTTCTTGACAGGTTTTAGAAGCCGCTTTTCTCGAACGAAGCATGTTAGGATAGACACATGTAAACTTAACTTATTTTGGATTTGTTTTTCAAGTCTTGACCAGAAAGAGAGTTGTGCACTTTTCAAGGTATGTGTGGGTATTACGTGGAATACGGTAGTTGCGGTTGTTGCTTTTAACAGGTATTAAATTAATATTTTATTTCTTTTTCAGGTGTATTCCTGTTGTGTTGGTGGCCTTTTTTCACCGTCAACATTATGCGTGCCATTTGCATTCGTTATCAAGTTCTCAATTACCCAACGTGTAACATAGATGATAAGCTAATGGGATTCTTTGTGTGGTTGGGCTATATTAACAGCTTTCTGAACCCATTGATTTACACTATATTCAATCCTGAATTTAGAAAAGCATTCAAAAAGATTTTGATGGAGCGATGCAGATGTTGAGCTTAAAAGGATTTTTCCTGCATGCGATGCCAGTACCCGTGAGAAATGTGTCTCATTTTCTCATCATTTCATGGCCTGTAAATCAGCGGTATGAACGTATGAAGCTAATTGAATCTGTAACAATAATTTTACAGCTTCATCCTCATCCCTTAATGAGAGGCTTACAGCTGATACATTCATTGTTGCAAGGAAACTTTCGGTTGCATACTCAGTACATTAAATATTCCTATATGGATAAAAGACACCCACGGATGTGTTCAATGAACATCTATGAAATCAGATAGTTATCAATATTTTATTGAGAGGTTTACATCTGATACATATTGAAAGTGCGAATATATATATATATATATATATATATATATATATATATATATATATATATATGTGTGTGTGTGTGTGTGTGTGTGTGTGTGTGTGTGTGTGTGTGTGTGTGTGCGTGTGTGTTTGTGTGTGTGTGTGTGTGAATTCATCATTTCTCGCGGGGTACCAGTTTTGTGGATTTTGTGGTTGCCACAAACCACGAATTTCAAGAACCAAAGAAGAATGATTCTTCTGTGGTAACGATAGGTACTAATTCATTCCCCATTCCACATATTTACGTACCGACAAAAGTTTTATTTTTAACAAAGCAATGAAAATTGGTATTCACAAAATTAGGTGAATTCACATTGTGTGTGTTTAGAAAAACAAACCTAGGCCCCCACCCCCAAAGGGTCATAACGACGATGAATTATATTCCACTCTCCTTGACTATTCACTCGATTACAGTCTTTAGAAGTCATGTGCTCTTAACATATAACAGAGCTTAAATCACTTTTACAGGCTCGTTAAACAAGTTGTTTAATTCGTCAATAAGCAAAAGATAACACAAAAACTCATGTTCAAAATGACAAAATATAATACATTGCTATTGTTTGGTAATGAGTATGAAGACATAAGGTGCTACATGTAGTAGGAATCATTAATTCTTGACTATGTGTGAACAGACGAGTAAGGAAAATTCAGATTTGTTTTGAGTCCGTATCACGTTCTATAAGACATGAGAATCTGCTGACACTCTAAAAAAAAGCCCTGTAAAAGTTTGATTGTGGCTGTTTGCGTTCAAAACTGTTCTATGCAGAAAGTACACAAAGGATATATTTTTAAGAGAATATATATCAAACAGAAAGTCATAATCTAATGGATTACAGCATGTATTGTAGATAAAGCTTGTATGCATAGTTATATCAACTTTATGATCTAATAAAGTATCCACTAATAGTTTTACAGTGCGATATTAAATATGTAATTCATAATTCATTGATTTACGTGTCATTTGATACATTCAAGGCCAATGTTCAGCTCAAATAATTTAGAGACTTCAGAGTTCGCACACATATGCTTAACAACCCGAACGTTATACCCTTAACTCATTTCGTTAATCCTCTTATGTTGTTGTCTAAAGTGTAAATCTATAATGAAACAATAAAACTGTTAGACTGACTATCCGTTTGTGTACCTCTCATGCTTACTTGCATTATATGATCTGTATGTACCGCCCATGCTTACTTGCATTATATGATCTGTATGTACCGCTCATGCTTACTTGTGTTATATGATCCGTGTGTGTACCTCGCATGCTTACTTGCGTTTTATGATCCATGTGTGTACCTCTCGTGCTTACTTGTGTTATATGATCTGTATGTGTACCTCTCATGCTTACCTTGTTATATGATCCGTGTGTGTACCTCTCATGCTTACTTGCATTATATCATCCGAGTGTGTACCTCTCATGATTACATGCGTTATATCATCCGTGTGAGTACCTCTCATGCTTACTTTTGTTATATGAGCTGTATGTGTACCTCTCATGCTTACTTGTGTTATATGATCCGTGTGTGTCTACCTCTCATGATTACTTGTGTTATATGATCCGTGTGTGTACCCTAATGATTACTTGTGTTATATCATCCGTGCGTGTACCTCTCATGCTTACTTGTGTTATATGAGCTGTATGTCTACCTCTCATGATTACTTGTGTTATATCATATGTGTGTGTGCCTCTCATTATTACTTGCGTTATATCATCCGTGTGTGTACCTCTCATGCTTACTTGTGTTATATGATCCGTGTGTGTACCTCTCATGATTACTTGTGTTATATCATCCGTGTGTGTACCTCTCATGATTACTTGTGTTATATCATCCGTGTGTGTACCTCTCATGATTACTTGTGTTATATCATCCGTGTGTGTACCTCTCATGATTACTGGCGTTATATCATCCGTGTGTGTACCTCTCATGATTACTTGCGTTATATCATCCGTGTGTGTACCTCTCATGATTACTTGCGTTATATCATCCATGTGTGTACCTCTCATAATTACTTGTGTTATATGATCAGTACGGGATAACATCAGTTGACACTATTTGTATTGTGTATTAGTATACATCATTGTCAATGGCTACTTTGTTCTTTAATACAGAAGATTAAGTATCTTATGTAATCAATATTAGAGTAAAGGAGAATTGGTCATGCTTAAAATGTCTCTGGAAACCCAAGTTATCAACACACAGAATACACGCTAAAAAGATAAGCAACACACGCTATACCAACAAAAAAAAGAGAGAAAACAAGTGATGGTGTATTACACGCATGGCGTCTGTACAGAGAATAACAAGTCTCGTTTTTTAACGGCGTGTGTGAATATCTGCCCTCAAGCTTGACGACAAGATGACGTATGTAAGTTTTGTTGCTAACTCTGAATTCATATTTTGGAAAACGTTCTTCCTGGGGTTATTGCTCAACTTGGAGTGGGATGGGTGAAGCACCTCATACTTACCCGTTTATACGAACTACTCGTAGTATATGAAAACATTTGGATAAACGTGAGTTTGGTTGAATGGGTTAGGATTATACCGAGCCAATAATTATGATCGAGTCAAACTGAAGACGCAGCAGTTGCCATGGTCAAACGTGAAATATAATCCTGGTCGATCCTTGTAGCGCAACTGTTGAGTGTAGAACAATGCGGAGAGAAGGATTCTCAAAGTCTGAGACTGGTAACACACACACACACACACATACACACACACACACACACACACACACACACATATATATATATATATATATATATATATATATATATATATATATATATATATATATATATATATATATATATATATATATATCTTGGTAAATATGAGTTTAGACAGGCAGGTTACACATATAACGTTTCATCATCATACACGTCGGCCACACAGGGTGTTTATTGTGTGTCTTCATTCTTTGTTCTGTGCAATTTTTAAATATTATTAAGGCCCAATAAACCATCTTCTCTTAATTATGTTATTTACTCACCTCATCGGCGGAAGAGTTAAGAAATTATAAATTCAAAAGAAGATAAACATGATTTTACCAAAACCGATGTGTGAAACCATTCGCCAGAAACAACATAAATTTTCAGCTAGAACACCAAACTTTAATTTCAAACGATGTTGTCGATATATCATGGATGGTTTAATGGTACTTGATTGTTTTAAATAGTCTCCTTATTTCCTAATTAGTAAATATGTCGTTTTTTCATGCAGGCACTTGGCCATACATTAAAACAGGACATACGTGTGATAACTTTTAATGCTTCAAAAGATGCATATACATTCGTTCAAAGTGATATATATATATATATATATATATATATATATATATATATATATATATATATATATATATATATATATATATATTGTACATACGTACAAATTTGATTAAACATTGTACGAGTATATCCAATGTAATTGTGTTTTATGCAGGAAATTGCTCAAGGAAGTAAAGCATGAGGCGGAATTGAATGTTTCCTCTCGTTCTTGCAACGGAGCATTTAACGATCGAAAGAAGACTAAATGTAGGACTATGCAGCATAAAAAAGATGGACTAAAATTCAAGTAGATAAGAATTTATCTAAGACGCTGGTAGAAAGTACTTCCTACTTTTCATTCAGATCGACTAAAATTCAAGTAGATAAGAATGTATCTAAGACACTGGTAGAAAGTACTTCCTACATTTCATTCAGTTTTCATTTCATATTACTATTTTACTGATTTAAAAATAAAACCTACTAAGTAGTAATGAAAAAAAAAATAGCCCGGCGGAAATTGAATCTGTGTTTACACGTCTACACCAGAACTTCTTGCTTGCTTATAACCGAATAATAGTATATTGTGCACTACCTTTGTTAATTGCTAATGCTGATCCCTTGCTAATATCCGCCAAACTATATGATACCATCAGAGCCAGGTTTCTTAAGCATCGAAGACGCTTGGTCTTTTCTGTTTCTTTTTCTTTTATCTTGGAGAGAGAGAGAGAGAGAGAGAGAGAGAGAGAGAGAGAGAGAGAGAGAGAGAGAGAGAGAGGGAGGGAGGAGGGGTTGCTAATTAGTGAGCCAGACCTCTTGTTGTTCGAAGAGAGATTTTATAGGTACCGTATCTTTTCAAATTCGGAGATAATGCATGATGTCTACACTTTTTAGACATATTTTGATTCTTTTCAATACAAAGTATACATATTGTTATGAATTCCTTTGTCTCTAGCTGTATGCATATTTTGAACATCAGTAAATTATGCATCAAGCCTAAGATGATTAGCAAAACTTGAGTCAATCAGAAAACATTTTTATTATAACATTCGACACATATTTCGTTTTAAAAAATACAGGACCTCTAGAGAAATGTTAAGTTGTAGACTTTTTAAAAGGTAAAAACATACAATATCTCCGTACAAGTAAAATTCGATCTACAAGTGAAGGTTTTGCTTTTATCCGATATCATCCTTTTTCCTTTTTTAAAATACTATGTATGAAAGTGTTGCAAAACTTTTTGTGCTTTGCACAGTATCGTTTAGAATATTCTTGTTAGTTTTATGGGCAATGATGACGTTAACGACATCATTCATTCCCACACTACTAATGTTTTGTTGAAGCCATATTTGCTGTCTTGCCGACTTCATCACTTGAGTCTGACACCCTCAAATTTTTTTGTGTAAAAGGGATAAAACTAAATTGGATCATTCTGGTAGTAGATGTAAGAGTTAGTCCATATGTCTGAAGAAAGATGGCCGATAGCAACCAACAAATTTACAATGCAAAAGAAACTAAAATTTGTACATGTACACATTTTTCTAAAATGTGTCAGTGACGATCTACAACTACAAAGTAACACAAATTTGTGTAGGTACACATTTTAGCAAAACTTGTACAGGTACACGTTTTTCTTACTTTGAGTACTACCGACTTCATAGTCATGACAATTCACAACTAAAACTAATTAGCGTCCCTTTCACAATAATAAATTAGAAAGAATAGTAGTGCTCTCTGATAAGGAAATACCCTCTCGTGTTATTTATATGCTGTTCTGGAGAAATTAAGAGAGCCTCTTATTGTTTATACGAACACATTAGGAACGAAAGGTGGAGAAAACATACGTGGCGCTTGTATCAATAACATTTAGAAAATCATCACAGTTTGAAACAAATGTGAGTAGATCTCTCTCTCTCTCTCTCTAATTTCATATGTTTTACACCAAAGAATTTAGATTGACTTACCACTTTTAGAATACATTTGTTTACATATAGATATTTAAATAAATACTAATCATATTTTCTATTAACTTGATTCATGTAGTTCGTGTGTTTTTAAATTAGTTAACATTAATTACCATTGAGCTTTCCTGCTGGAAAATGTATATTAGTTTGTGACTTTTATAGGAATGGAAGCAAGTAAAATTAATGTCATATATATATATATATATATATATATATATATATATATATATATATATATATATATATATATATATATATATATATATATATATTCACTTGGACGCTCCCACATGGATAATTTAAATAATAGGATCATTGGATGGATTATTTATAATACGAAGAGCTATAAAAATGTTTTTATATAATATATTCTTTTTATTACTTTATCTTGATTTCAGTTACTTTTATCCTGCACTAACCTGATAAAAACTTAACGTACAATGAAAAAGCTTTATTAGAGAAAAGTCATGGCCTAAATCTGAGGTAAAATGTTCAGGTCGTTTCATAATGAAGTTATCACAATCTCTTATATGTGTAATGCTTGTTGTATTTCAATCATAAATACAGGTTTTGGTTTGGTATTTGATTAAATACTCCAAGTCACCATAAGATGTATATGTAACTATGTGTGTGTGTGTGTGTGTGTGTGTGTGTGTATGTGTGTGCAGATTACACATCTTACATAAAGATTTTGTACAAGGAATACCATTAAAATACATTTAAAATAATCCTATGAAGAACTGTTGGTTGGGGTTTTTCAAAAACTTTGCAAGCTTTTCTTAAACATTCTTCATCAAATTACTCAACTACTCTGCGTGTTAAAAAATATGTTTAACAATATGGACATCAGTTAGATTGTCAGGGTTATCATTGCTATATAAATGCACACATCACCAAAAACAAAAATGATGCTACAATGTCGCTGGCATAGGCATTCGTGGGTAGCAGTTAAACCCGCATATTGACCCAGTAATTAATTCTCATCTAAGTACACTATCACTCCGGATTCCTACGACAAAAATCAAGGTATATAGAGCGACTTTGTATCGTCATGTTTTGGTGATGTAGGCATGGTCGAGATGGTATAGGTGTTGGAAACAATTTACATCCACAAAACAAACACCAAACACAAAAGCCAAGAAGAATTCTTGACTCCTACATGTTTAAATGATGGAGAAAAAAACAACAAAGGAAAAACAATAGAAGAAAGAAAGAAAGAAGACAAAATTAAAAACGGTCTAAAACGGGTAAACTACATATCTATGATATGCTGCCGTCAGCCCAGCAAAGTTAAAGTTGTGTAAATAAATTCAAATTATATCACGTGCGTATCACGCAGAGGACCAAAGTGTTTTGACCTAAATCCAGGCTTTGAACAAAGGACTAATTTTAAACACATGAACTGCATGAACTCATATATATATATATATATATATATATATATATATATATATATATATATATATATATAAGTTGGGGTTGGCGCGGGAAGAAACAATGTCTCCAACTACACTACGTTTAGCGCGAAACAAGGTCCATTTCAGTGGAGAGAGAGAGAGAGAGAGAGAGAGAGAGACTGTGTGTGTGTGTTTGGGTGCCTTAGCTTTAAAACATATGCAGACAAATGGAGTCCTAATCGCAAATGAATCTTTGCAATAAAATATACTTAAATAGCAACTTATGCTCTAAATGAAGTTACTACAAAGCCGACATATATTTTTGACGATGACCCTGACACTCCAACTGATATCCATATTGTTAAATATATTGTTTAACATGCAGAGTAATTTGATGAAGAATGTTTAAGAAAAAGCTTGTAAAGGTTTTGAAAACCCAACCAGCAGTTTTTCATAGGATTATTTTAAATGTTCATTACTGGTATTCCTTTTACAAAATTTTTATATATAACAGATTGAGTTTAATATCAGAAGTAACTGCACTACAAAACGTATTTTCAACTTTACCGCAGATTTATGCCATGACTTTTCCGTGTACGCCAAGTTTGTATCAGCGTAATGAGGGACAAAATTCACCGAAATAATTATCAAATAATATAAAGAATATATTATATAAGAAGTTTTTACAGCTTTTCGTATCATAAATAATCCATCCAATGACCCTGTTATTTAAGTTATCCATGCGGGAACTTGCAAGTTATCTTTGTGTGAACGTTCAAGTGAATTAAGTGAATCCGGAAAAAGCAGAAATGACCTTTAGAACAATAGTCCAAGTGCAGGCTATTGTTTGTCAGCCAGTCCAAAAGTTTTGTAATATATATATATATATATATATATATATATATATATATATATATATATATATATATATATATTCATCAAAAGCTATTAATTCATAACTTACATGGTTGTTCTGTGAGTTGTCTGCCTGCAAAACTGGAGAACAAAAACGGTGAACAGTTTATGTTGGGTTATGTTGGGATAATAAGAACATGGGGCTTAGAATTTGTTCCGATATTCTTCAGGTAACTAACAAGCAAACATTTCAATTACGCGTGTTTCTTCTTCTCCTAGGAAGTGTTCCAACCGTTTCACCTAAAGAAAAAAGAATATTTGATATTAATACAAGTTGCAGAAAGCTATAAGTATTCAGCTCAGAATCATTCGCTGCTGAAAGCAAAAGATTGCATCCAAATTATTAATTTATATAGACATTATTGGCAGTTAAAAGAAAGCAAAAAATCCGAATGAATCAGAAATAATTCGTTAATTTTACTCGCTTCCATACTCATAAAAGTCACAAACTAATATATATTTTACAGCATGAAAACTCAATGGTAATTACCGTTAACACATTTTAAACACATGAACTGCATGAATCAAGTTCAATGCAAATATGATTAGTATTTTTTTTATATTATACATAAATACAAATATTCTAAAAGTGGTAAGTCAATGAAAATTATTGGATGTACAACAAATGAAACGAGAGAGAGAGAGAGAGATGTACTCGGGTTTGTTCCAAACTGTGCTGATTTTCTAAATGTTATTGATACAAGCGCCACGTATGTTTTCTCCCGCTTTCGTTCCTAATGTGTTCGTATTGTTACGACTCTATGGTCTAAGAAAAATGTAACAGAAAGAAAGTGAAACCAACAAATCAAGTAAAAATCAACAAGCAATTTATTACTAGATAATTAAAATGAAAAATCAAAAAGTCACTTACAGTAATGTGTTTTGAAATCCTAATAATCCAATAAGAATGATTGTTCTAATCACAAGTCCTTAATATAGAATGTTCCGAATTCACGGCTGTGTCCTTGAATGTTATGATGTGTTAATGGTCTCCAAAGTCCTGATGCACTAGTAATCTTGATGTGCTGATGTCAAAATGAAGTATTCCAAAATCTCTGAATAAGTTCACATAAATTCCAAAATTGTCAATTAAAAATCCAAAATCCAAAAGTTTATGAGCACTGTTATAATCCAATGAATATTTAAAATAATTCCTCTCTTAGAATTTGGAATGAATTTTCACAACTGTAATAGCTCTTTACAAGACTGATGGTAATGTCAAAACTGAATAAATGTCCAGCCAAACATGGTATATATAAAGATTGGTCACATGACAGAATGTTCTAGAACATGAGTCATCTTAATGGAATTTTAACTGTAAACAAAATTCAACCTTGACCTTCAAATTGAGAAAACATATTGATCAAAACAACCTAATTCAAGGACACTAGTTAAACATGTTTTTCCTGATAAACATAAAGATTTAAGCAAATATTAAAGTGAAGAAACATTTATAATTTCCTAAAATATTTATAATATTATATAAACATCATACATAACAGTATAAACAAAAAGAGGCTCTTTTAGTTGCTCCAGGTAACACGAGAGGTTAATTCCTTATCAGACAGCACCACTGTTCTTTCCAATTTATTATTGTGAAAGGAATGCTAATTAGTGTTAGTTGTGTCGACCAATTATAACTCAAAGTAAGACAAATGAATACCTGTACACATTTTGCTAAAATGTGTACATGCACACATTTGTGTTACTTTATATTTGTAGATCGTCACGAACACATTTTAGAAAAATGTGTACATGTACAAATTTTAGTTTCTTTGTATTGAAAATCTGTCGGCCGTTTTCGGCCATAATCCAGAAGAGCCTGCCCTCGATATCACGTACACATCTGGTACTTGCCTCTTCCTTAATGATTTACCAAATTGAAAGTCAACGCTTTCCTAGCCAGCACTCATACGCCTAGCAGAGTGAATAATTATCTTGAAGGCATTATGTCTGACCTAACTGTACCAATCAGCATTGGGAGTTTGATTTTGTAGTCCGATTGTGGTCTTTCCTTTGATACAAGATGAATATAATCGGAGCAACGAGATAATGGCTTTGTTGTCCGGTATATATTTCAATAAAGGAAAACAATTCAGATAAAGATATAACTATTATGGGATTTTATAAATAATTTTACAAATGAAAGTTTACTAGATGACATACAATTACTAACATACATACATACATGCATACACGTTGCTGGTTAGGTTTTAATGACACTTTGAAGACATTATTTGTTATATCATGCCGAGGAAATCGGAGATAAGTGCATATTCCATGGACTCATCGATGCTGCTAACAAGGGCTGACCTGGGATGGTATCAAACCCGCGACACTTGGATTACGGGGCAGGCATTCTACCAATCAAGCTACCGCGGCTGCCCCACCTCCCAACACACACACACACACACACATTCAGATCTTATGCAAACAATTATGGTTGGTCGATTTCTTTCTTTCTTTCTTTTTCCAGAAAACTCAAAATCGTGCCTTGATTCTCCTAAACCTAGTCACCATTAAGCTATGTAAGTGAGCATAGGATGCCTTTATTTGGAGTTTTCTGTTGTGATAATTTGATGACATTTCTTGTCTTGTTTTCATTTCAATTGAAGATAGGAAAAGTCATTATTTCCTGGAATAGTCTTGACAGGCATCGATCTACTCGTAAAGAGCTTCGATTGGGACAAATTAGGACAATTGGCATACAAACGATAAGCACTGTACAGCAAAAAGGGTCTTATTCTGCTGTTAGGGATCTTCACTGTGGTTGCTATGGAGTTTGAAAATGCTTGTGGTGTCAAGTATCTCGTCCTACGATTGGTAGTTTTCACTTCCACATGCTAAATCATCACGAACCGAGTCTTGCGTTTTAGGAAAGATTTCTCTAGAAATCAAATGGATAGAACTTATCTAATGTAAAGCAAGAACCTCAAAACATCAGCAGCTATTGTCTGCGATTGTTTATGCTTTGACGATTTAATAAGCCTCAACACTACCAGGAATGCCTTTTGAAATACAAAAATTTAATGGACCTATCTTTCTCTTGCACGAGATGTTTATATCTGAGTAGCTATGTATGACACTTACCTGCATTAACTGTTGGTAAGTTGTACAGTACGTCAAGACCACGGAAATTTGTCCAATGCAGCGATGGAATGCTATATTTTATGCACGGTATGAGCATGGAATAACCCTATCATTTTTCATAGGTGTGGGTCCTAAATTCGCTTGATTTATAATCTTAAACATATATGTTTCGGCTACTTAACCATAAATGTACAAGAGTGGGAATATTAAATGCATATATTTGCTACGATAGCAATATTCTGTCTCTAATAAAATGAGCACTTCCGTTTCTGTTAGACTCCTTCTGGTATGTAGAAGCTGTGCCATCATCTTGTGCGTGCACTGTACACAGCCATTGTATGTTGTCATCCGTGGCTTCTTTCTTTTAAAACATCAATAAACCGGCCTAGTGGTACAAAGGTCATTATCTCTGTTTTGCTTTCCTCTGTTCGAATTATCTTTATTGTTTATGACATAAGATGGATACCATAACAAGATCTTCGTTTTATACCAATTCTGCAGAAATAACGAATAAAATCTTGACTAATTCCTGTAGGTTTCATGATTTATTGATTATTTTGGATACCTCTTGCCAATTTCAGATTTCTTAAATAAAACATTTTCACGCAAGTTTTAAATTTGTCTTATTCCCTGTATTGTTTGATGCTTCCGATATTCTTCCTCGGTAATGTTAATAACGTCATAAATAATAACGAAAAAGATGTAGATATGTTGATAACACTCAGTGTAAAAGGAAATCAAATAGACACTTCGAGTTACTAGAACTAGAGGGTGATAAAGTAAAAACAGAAGTAGCTTTCTTGTGCATGTCAAGTGTAATAATCTCAACGAAGAACAAATATCTCCGCCGGCAGAGGCCACTCAGATAGCATAGAAGAATAACTGACTCTTACTGGAGATCTGTGGCAAGCGCTACACACCAAAGAACTCTAGCAAGAAAAGTTTAAATGCGCATTTGCCAAATGTCTGTGCAAATTTCCATTAAGTCTGGGGACAGATGTTTGAAAGAAATATTAAACAATATAATTTTAGTCAATCAACTACACGTACATCTCTAGAGGTAAAATACTTGTGTCAGTTTCTTCTTACTGATCTTCTGTGTTTCTTTCCCATAAGAACTAATTATTTTACTAATGAAGAAAACTAGAACTGGAATGCGGAGTACATACCATTTAAGTCAACTAAATCTAGGTAACATATCAACAGACTAACAAGTTCCATTAGAGACAATCAGATATAACAATTAGCGTAACGTTTATAGCAAAACTTTTCAATATATGATGTGTGAGCGGGCATAATAGAAACGTTTACAAGGTTCAGCTCTGAAACATGAATTTGTGGAACCGAGTCCAGATGTAGGCACCGTTTTCCGTAACGGCAGTTTAAAAAAAAAACCATCGACTTCCAAGATCAATGACAACAACAACAACCACAAGAACCCTGAGTTCTCATATACCTGTGTCGCAGAAGGTTACACATATTTTTTTTAAAAACTATTTCAGACCCTCAGAGGTAACGAGCAATAAAGAAGATAATTTCTAGATTGTCAAGTATGAAAGTAGTAAGCATAAAAAATATTCCAAGCAAACAGGTTTGCATGTAATAGACAAAGGTGAATTGCTCTCCCTCCAAACGACAAGGAGTGGTAACTTAAAGATAGTACGACACAACAATCGATGAAAAGAAATTAGTCGGTTTCACCATTGATGAAAAGCTGATTCTAGTAACTTGTGGAACACACGTCAAGTAATAAACCTTATAACAAAACATGACAAATAGAGTCGATGTACTAAACAAAAGCAGCGCGCATAATATTAAAAAAAAATAAAAAAATAATCAATACAATCAGTAAATAGTGTTATAAAAAGACTATTAATAGAAACCATACTTAAGACGTGATATGATTTGCTAGAAAAATGATACAATACTCAAATACTATGTATGTACCAAACATATAGACACATAATGCAAAGATTAAAAGTATTATTTGAAAGCCATTTATGCGAAATTGAAAATTTTCAATTACAATTATAAAATCAAGTTTAGTTTGGGTTTTTTTTATTATTTTTTTCTGAAATATTAAACACATTCGAAACGTACTTATCTGAATTTTTATAAAATTAGAAATAGTAAATTACATTTTGTTATGGCACTGTGAAAAATTGCCATAACATCACACTTGTCTATGAATATTTAAGACTAGAAAGTTTCTCAAAGAAGGTCAAATCTTTAAGTGAAAACATATGTTGTTTTAAAAGCAAAATGCTTCTAATTATTCCTCTTTCAGAAAACTTAAGTTTTAAGTTAAATTTAATTGACTTTTAACTGGACCGGAATATAAGATTTAAACAATGTGCATTTTGAGCTACCATGTATTCAGCTACTCAAACAGAATGTAAGGAAGCTACAAATTTTTTTTTAATTTCATAGGATACATTGATATGCCCTTGAAAGCTCTAGAAATCAGTATCTGTACAATTCAAAAAGTGAAGTACATTGGTGTAAAGGTGGACACAACTGCATAAACGTGAACACACGTACATAAACGTGCACACACTTACATAAACGTGGACACACATAAATACGTGCGCATACATGATAATTTCTTCTTGTAGGGAATCATCACAACGAAAAACCTTCCCCTTTGCTCAGGATGACGTTGAATGTATCGACTGATATTTTTTTTTCTGTTGGTTTCTATTTGTTTATATCTTACACTTCACAACTTTAGGATCGGTTCTGGTATAAACAGCGTGTGACCATTAATTAAATTGCCACTTCTAGAAATCGCATACACTATTGTCGTAATTAACCCTAACACGTGCCGATACATATGGACTATCTACCAACATCGCTGACAAAGGGGTTTCACCGATACATACGGACTATCTACCAACATCGCTGACAAAGCGGTCTCACCGATACATATGGACCATCTACAAACATCGCTGACAAAGGGGTGTCACAGATACATATGGACCATCTACCAACATCGCTGACAAAGGGGTGTCACCGATACATATGGAGCATCTACCAAAATCGCTGACAAATGGGTGTCACGCGATTTATGAAAGTATCGGAACCTTCGCAGATATTCAGGCCTAATGTCCACCACCTAACCGACTGCCAATGTGTATCACATACAAATTGAAATTGTCATAAATTCAATATTTTCAACTATTTTGCATCACTTTGCAGCACACACACACACACACACACACACTTTACATGTGCTACTTTAAGAAGTAGGTGTGGCCATATATCCAGGGCCGGATTAAGACCTTTAGATGTTCTAAGCACTGAAAAGATTATGATGGTGCCCTCACCCGCCCCATATGTAATTCAACCCCCTCCCCCCCCCCCCGGTATTTTCTCTTCTTTTTGTTCGTGCCCCTGCTTTACTGGTGCCGTAAGCACGTGCTTTGTCTGCCTATTGGGTAATCCAGCATTGCATATATCATTTAACTCTTGTGTGGAAAGCTTTAAACAAAATCTTAAGGCTTGTTCTAAAAATTTAAATAATCTCTATTTTGAAACGTTTATCCCTCTGTGCGCATCTAAAACAAATGAAAAGATGCATAATAACACAAACGTTGGACATGGCGCTGGAAGAAAACTGTTTTTACATCCGTTTGGACCTGAGTAAGATCTTCTTTACTGTCCAATAAAAAATATCAAAATGGCATACAGATTCAAACACACACACATAGAATGCAAGTGAACAATTTCGTGATACCACAGAAAAGCAAACAATGCAAAAGCATATAAAGTATCATAGCAGAAGAAAGAGCAAAGATATCCGAGAGAAACAACTATATGTCTAAAATTTTACAAAATGTACTAGGTATTTACAACAAAGAGACGAAGTTAGACCAAATAATGTTCTTATTCAGAAGAACGAAACCCTTGTACTATTTAGAGATGCCCTTTATTACACTTCTTTGGGAGGAACTTAATGTCACCAGCTCCATCTCTAGCTAGACACTATTTTTAGCACACACACACACACACACACACACACACACATATATATATATGTATATAAACTAGATAGATAATATATAAGGTAGTTTTGACTATTATTTGCACAGTGTTCCGTTTTATTATTTCCAAGATAAATATACACACAAATCGATAGATAGCTTGAACACCCAAGAGACCATGCAAATCCAGAGATGCGTAGTTATCGAGAATCTGTCTCAGAATAAATATTATTATAATGCATGTTAGATAATTTTCAAAATCGTCCCCTACTGAGATTCGAGCGCAGGTCCGCGGGTTACGGCACCAACTCACATACTTTCTCCACTAAGCGCATCTTCCCCAACACTTATGAAACCTACTCGTTGATATAGGCATTAGTGCGTAGCAGACACATTCGCATGCCGACCCAGTAATTAACTCTCGTCTATAATACACATTTACTTCGGATTCTTTTGACAGAAATCAAAGCGTATAGAAGTTAATATAGAAAGTTAAAAATATACATCGGACAAAGTGGAAAGTGCAATCGATAGATACAGAAGGTTGCGTGAAATTTGATGGCGAAAGAATGTTATCATATAGGTAAGATAATCTTTTTTAATTCGACCCTACTGAGATTCGAACCCGTGGCCACGGATTACGGCACCTATCGCCTTGCCTGCACGCACCAACACATATACCCTCTCCACTGATTACATTACTGAAGCATACAATTATCGGACGAAATATTCTGCAAGAAACTAGTTAATGACCCCAAATTAAAACACAATGAAATTGTGTTTCAGATGCTAAAAGACATGTACAAGACACGTACATTATAAAAATTGGACTGCATCATTCCTGATGAATCTAAGCTAGGGAGATTTTATTTACTCTCGAAAATCCTAAAAGATGGAAACCCAGAAAAACAATCATTTCCGGAAACAATATTTTTAAAAAATAATTTAGTTTTTTTTTAAGTCTGAACTTTCTGAAAAACTCCCCTCCTATATCTAGGATAACCATCAATTACCTTATTAAACCACCCAAAAACCAGTCTTCCTCTTATACCAACAATCCGCACAACGATGGCATTCAAGCTTCTAAGAAATCATGTCTAAGTTTGTTTGCAACGATCAGCATTTCATACAAGTTAATGAAAATTCACTGAGCACGAATTGACATGTAGGGTGACGTAACGAAACCTTATTAGAGAGGCACGCCATAGACCCCTAGGCTAGATGCAACTGAATCAAAGTAGGTTGAATCTGGAAATACATTCAAACAATGTTTTTCAATTCAATTCGCCAATAATTTCCTCCTACTTATTAAATTCACTTCAGCGTGTAAGTATTTATAGGGTTTGATGGCACGTCAGCACAATACTGACTATATGTTGCAGATTAAAAGTTAATATATAAATGAATAAATATAAACATTTGAAAGAAGAAAACACAAAACAAAAACAATAATCACATTGTTAAATATTTGCTTAGATACCCAATCCACCCACCAGGACACTGACCTCTCTAATGGAAGCCACACGAAGAACATCAGGGAAAACAACTTTCATTCGGTCCATTTGTTCGTATCAAACACATGTATTCAACTCAAAGACCTAAGAAAATAAAGACTTGTGGAAGATAAGGAGTACCAAATAAGAGAAGGACACTAGAGGAAACATTTGGACAGAGCCATTATTAAAACCAGGGTCCTTGATATAAACACTTTCTTAAGGTACATAACTAAGAACGCCAATACCCTCATCCACTTCCTAGTAAAATACCTCCTGTTGCCACAGATCATTCGTATACATTGATACCTCATCGAATCTTCCGAACACCTGAAGGGCATATTCAAGGATATTCGTATGTTTCTGCTCCCTAGACCAACAAACTCTCAAAGATCACGTTGTACTAGCCCAGGGAAATCCAAACTATACATCCCAAACAGGCACAGACAATATAAAGACAAACGTTGCAGGTATCGGACAACTAAGTATTTTACAGCCAGGGAACCAGTCTACTGGTGGGGAAATACAAAAAAGAGTATTAAATCTTTGGAGATGCACCCATTGGCTAATATATGGATTCATTTTTTTCCATTATTAATTTCACAAACTTCCATCTATGTACTATAGCTGACAGCAAAATATTTACTCTTCTTTGATATCCTGTATTTAATTTCCTACTGACAAAATAGCATTTGGACTCTTGGTGTGAGACTATGTTATTAGGTGCAGGCGAGTGAGCTCCCTGTATAGCAAGCAGCACGAGGCCCAAAAACATGCTGCGAAGCACCTGTTTTCAAGGTTGAAAAAAATTCTCTTACTGTAATGAATGGAACCGTGTTTGATTTGTATCCCAATCTAATGAAGAACTTATTTTTACATTTTAATATATTAACATTACGTTCTATGGGAAATGAATTAGTGGTGTGATCCCTGCCTTATTTGGAAGCATCTGCCTTAAACTCAAACTTCCGACGTTCCACAACAGGATAAAACTTCAACATTGGGTTCTACAGTTGAAAACCCTAGGAGAAGTTTGTCTTAATGAGAATTTTAAACCTGTCCACTGCAGTTAATTTCATATTTACGAATAGAGACAAAGTCAACACTCATGTTTTTTAACTGGGGTTGGAGTGCTTTATGACCTTAACCCTATAAATACAGTATTATTATCATTATTATTATTATTATTATTATTATTATTATTATTATTATTATTATTGGCCGTTTGATCATTTTTTTTTTCATCCCTGTCTAAACGGAGTGTATTGTCCAAGCGCGTTATGCAAAGAATATTATTCTACAATTCTCACAGTAAACATTATACTGATATAGGTCTTTCAATCTCAATGGTGAAGGAGTATTTGCCCGTCGCATCCTTCCTTTTGTTGTCCGTCATTTATCGCAGATCTCTCGCATAGGCCAGAAAGTGTGATCTATTTTCATCATGTTGCGTGTTTTATTTAATGTATATTTATTTATATTCTATACTTATTGCACTCCTTATATGTAGAAATGTGGTCGATCCACTGTAGAGTTATTACTTTGTTCTGTATATTTTTTCTTTTTCTTTTTATTTCTTCATTTAACGTCTAGAATATTTCCCCGTCTCATCTTATATATATATTTTCAGACTCGTGCGTGCCACCCTAAAGAAATAAGTATCCTATTTTAAAAATGTTAGAACGACCAGAAAAATGGTCTAGATTTACTCCTGTAGATTGGCTCCAGTATAATGCTGAGCATGGAGAGCTCGTTTGATGTCTAATTAATGATTCAAATTTTATCAATTCTTTCCTCTCATATTTGAATTATCTTTCAATCGCCATAGAAAAGCGTGTGCACAAATACTGTTGTAAGTGAGACCGAATTACTTGGAGAAGTGGACTGTACTTGAAATTCTGGAAAGATGAAAACTCAACGGCACTAACCCAATGCATCGAACGTCCTGGAATGATTGGTGGTGCTTTCAGATACTAAGGCAGATGATTGCCCATCCTTCGCATGTTGTTTTCGCGGAAGATTCCTAATACTGACTTCAATAATTGTATAAATCAGCAAGCTCGTCATACGTGGTAAAATATGTGGAATGCAAGCAAACTTCAGAACATCAAACTCACTGTTGGAGAAAGGAATCCCTCGTATAGAACAAATCGGAGAGATGCGATGGTATTGCGCCATCACGTATCGGACACACATATCTGAATCATGCATACCTACTGAAAGATGCACCTCGACCGGGATGCATACTATATCAGTGTCCATTGACAGTGGAACACATTCTTGTCGAGAGTGTTGATTTCCACCCTATGAGACAGAAATATTTTGACGTGAACTGCTTGAAGAGACTAGATGAGGACGTACCACTCGAGAAAATCTTGGACTTTTTAAGGGAATGCGGTTTATTGAACAAATTTTAATAATGTTTTAAGAATTTTACACGTGTTATCTTGATCTGTTATTTTATATACCTTTTACTGAAATTTAAAATATTTACGTTTTATATTTTATCTTATTGTATTTAATGTTTACATTTATTTGGAAGGGTTTGTCTTCCTAAAGTTTTGTGCAATTAATTTTTATATTTTTCGAATTTTACCTTTGGTTGGCACTACATAGTCACTTCTTTGCAGAGGTGCGGTAAAGCACTACTGTAGACATACATACATCAAGCTGTATGTTGGCACGTGTAACTAGAAGCATACATTAAGTTTGGAAATTTGGAGGCCTTTGTTATGATATATTGCCTTCATTTGATTATTCCACAGCAACGTATGGAAACTTGGAGCTTGAATCGCACAACGGTATTGCTTGCTCTTTGAACCTCTGCGGTCTCGAGTTAGTTCCCCGGCTCCAACGCGTACGAGGTTTGTAGAGTAGCGGTCAACGTAACAAAAGGGTCCTAACTTTCGCGATATGGTATAACAAAATTGTATATTGTATCGTATAAAAGCGGGCTATATGCTGATTTTGAAAAGTGATATTGTACCAGCCAACTCCCGCAACAATGTGTTTCTTTTTTTTTACTGGAATCCATGGCAACCATATTTAGAACCTGAAACAGCAATGTGTAATGTTGCCAAGTGCTGTATCGTATGCCAACGGACTGAATCAGGATAAAATTTGTAATCAGGCAAAGCGCACCAAATTAAAGTTTTGTCTCTTCAGTGAACGGCGAGAGATAGGTGTCCGGTGGTTACGGTAGCTGCTGTGGTGTCGTGAACAATAAGATGTATGTTAATGTCCTACATTACAGTTTTGTAACGTCATGTGTCTTCTACATAAGATACCGTGTTTTTGTAACGTCATATGTCTTCTACATTAGATACCGTGTTTTTGTAACGTTATGTGTCTTCTACATAAGATACCGTGTTTTTGTAACGTCATGTGTCTTCTACATAAGATACCGTGTTTTGTAACGTCATGTGTCTTCTACATAAGATACCGTGTTTTTGTAACGTTATGTGTCTTCTACATAAGATACCGTGTTTTTGTAACGTTATGTGTCTTCTACATAAGATACCGTGTTTTTGTAAGGTTATGTGTCTTCTACATAAGATACCGTGTTTTTGTAACGTCATATGTCTTCTACATAAGATACCGTGTTTTTGTAACGACATGTGTCTTCTACATAAGATACCGTGTTTTTGTAAGGTTATGTGTCTTCTACATAAGATACCGTGTTTTTGTAACGTTATGTGTCTTCTACATAAGATACCGTGTTTTTGTAACGTTATGTGTCTTCTACATAAG
The DNA here is from genome assembly GCA_029931535.1 of Margaritifera margaritifera. Classification (NCBI taxonomy): domain Eukaryota; kingdom Metazoa; phylum Mollusca; class Bivalvia; order Unionida; family Margaritiferidae; genus Margaritifera; species Margaritifera margaritifera. The sequence continues at coordinate 2,232,388 of JAQPZY010001562.1, read as the reverse complement.
ATACCGTGTTTTTGTAAGGTTATGTGTCTTCTACATAAGATACCGTGTTTTTGTAACGTTATGTGTCTTCTACATAAGATACCGTGTTTTTGTAAGGTTATGTGTTTTCTACATAAGATACCGTGTTTTTGTAACGTTATGTGTCTTCTACATAAGATACCGTGTTTTTGTAACGTTATGTGTCTTCTACATAAGATACCGTGTTTTTGTAAGGTTATGTGTCTTCTACATAAGATACCGTGTTTTTGTAAGGTTATGTGTCTTCTACATAAGATACCGTGTTTTTGTAACGTTATGTGTCTTCTACATAAGATACCGTGTTTTTGTAACGTTATGTGTCTTCTACATAAGTTACCGTGTTTTTGTAACGTTATGTGTCTTCTACATAAGATACCGTGTTTTTGTAACGTTATTTGTCTTCTACATAAGATACCGTGTTTTTGTAACGTCATGTGTCTTCTACATAAGATACCGTGTTTTTGTAACGTTATGTGTCTTCTACATAAGATACCGTGTTTTTGTAACGTTATGTGTCTTCTACATAAGATACCGTGTTTTTGTAACGTTATGTGTCTTCTACATAAGATACCGTGTTTTTGTAACGTTATGTGTCTTCTACATAAGATACCGTGTTTTTGTAACGTTATGTGTCTTCTACATAAGATACCGTGTTTTTGTAACGTCATGTGTCTTCTACATAAGATACCGTGTTTTGTAACGTTATGTGTCTTCTACATAAGATACCGTGTTTTGTAACGTCATGTGTCTTCTACATAAGATACCTTGTTTTTGTAACGTCATGTGTCTTCTACATAAGATACCGTGTTTTTGTAACGTTATGTGTCTTCTACATAAGATACCGTGTTTTTGTAACGTCATGTGTCTTCTACATAAGATGCCGTGTTTTTGTAACGTCATGTGTCTTCTACATAAGATACCGTGTTTTTGTAACGTTATGTGTCTTCTACATAAGATACCTTGTTTTGTAACGTCATGTGTCTTCTACATCCGTGTTTTTGTAACGTCATATGTCTTCTACATAAGATACCGTGTTTTTGTAACGTCATATGTCTTCTACATAAGATACCGTGTTTTGTAACGTCATGTGTCTTCTACATAAGATACCGTGTTTTTGTAACGTCATTTGACTTCTACATAAGATACTGTGTTCACCTGCAAATTTGGGATAAAATTACTGTATGTCTAAAGTTTGTACACTGATATGCAAAGAGTTACTGTCTCGCCTTCGTAAGTTGAAAGCTGGTAGCATCATTGTTGATAATGCTGATAATGTTTAAGTGCTGTGTAAAAGCATTTGATAGTCACGTAACTACTACATCAGTGCTGCATTCGACTAAAACTGTGTTATAATATGACTAAAGGCTGTACCGAGACATGCTAGGAGTTCCTGTTTCTCTTGCTTAAGGAAAAAGCTGTTGCAGTATTCAAATGAAAAAAAATAGGATAATATTTCTCTGTGTCTCAAGTTTGTACTCTGATATGCTAGGTGTCCCTGTTTTGTCTGCGTAAGCAGGACGTTATGACATCATAACGCTATTTACAGGAGAGGCAACGCGTTCCTCTCAACCCTTGTATTCCTCTTTCAATGTTTTGACCGATGAATGAAATGATTCTAGACAACAACAAAAACTCTGTTGGTTTGTATGGCTGAAAACATTCCAGAAAGGTTGTTACAGAAAGGTACTGTAAAACAAAGACTGATAAAAATCTATCTTTGCTAGACATAAACTGACAGATATAAAAAAACTGATGCCTATATTTTATACTTTGTAAAATATACTCGATGTGAAACACTTGCATTACTTCTTTATCTTCCGTGCCATTGTATCTCGTGCTGCTAGCATGGACATTACTAGATTAATTATTCCATCATATCCACAATGCATCTAAACCAATTTTTAAAAAAAAAATTAGTACCGACTTCAAACACAACACTATGCAGCCTTACTATATAGATGGTTTCAATGTCTCTATTTATCATACGCAGTATCATTCAAAAACAAGACTATTACATGCCTACCATCATTTGCAGCAATACAACCATAACTAGTAGGGTATTGCAATTTGGTTTACCGATATGACTGTTGCATATTATTTGTGCCTACAGTGTGCAGCACATTGCTGGAATCAATATTATGTCATCTGAAATTTCTATTTTGACCGGTTTCTGTTATATTTCACTCACAACATTTTGCTTCCATATATTGAAATTACTAAGAAGAAGCAAAAAACATCATCAGCCAGAACTTTATTTATTTATGGTGCATACTGAAGTAAGTCCTTAACAATAATATTGTATGATACGCATTTACTTATCACTTAGAGAGCGGTAACAGTGATGCACCCACTTAGTTGTGGATATTGAGCAATCATATAGAAAAGGCGAGGAAAATGCTTTTCGGCTATTTAATGAATGGGAACGAATTGCTGTCGATTCATAAATGGTATACCCAGATGCATGGACAAGTATGACTCCAAGTATTAACCCTTAAGCATGGTAATAAAAAGCAACACAAAAGCATGCAGAACATGGGACGGTAATTCTGTAATGAGATGTAGCTTCTTTATGATAATATGTCATATTTACATGAGTTTATAATGAGTGATATTGACTATATGATGGTACTTTTCTCTTTCATCACAATCAGCTGTGAACAATCAGAACCACACCTGTCTAGAATGTTTTGAGCCCAACTTGATCGCTAAATAATCTTTTGTGCTGCGGTTTTATACGAAATCAGACGGTTTAGTATTTTGGTGTATCATCTACATATCTGGAAACCATATTCTGATTTGATATACTCAAGTTAGTCAAATCTACCATAACCAAAGTCCCAGAATTAACCTTATAGCAGCTAATGAAGAAACACAGAACACGTTTCATAGACGTTTTGATAGGTCTTAAATAATTTGTCATTAAGAGATTCCAGCACGATCCTGCCATTTTTTCAATAATCAATTCTCCAAATCAACTTTAGTTTTTGAAAGATCTTTTTAATTAAAAATAACGATTCAAACTTCACGGAGAAATTAGACTTCGTGGTTTTTCTCATTGTACTATCACTTAGATCAACCCCTTTTTTTGCTTGAATATGACCAGGACTGTCTACTGTAGGTTCCACTTCAAAGATCAACAAAACTACAGAACGAAAATAAAAAGATTTTACGAATACATACGTTTCTCATAACTCAGATTTAAAAGCTTATAGCTCGATCAGCATCTGCGCCACTCGGCTGTTGTGACCTGATGATCTGCTTTTCATCGACAACATGACTCAGTAATAAATAGAGAGATTACCATAAATTAATATCCAATAATATATTTTTTTCAGTCATCCTCAGGACAACAATTCTCAGCAAGAGAAAGATCTTGTAATCCAAATTTAAAATCAATAATAATCTAGTATCTGAATCCTTGATATGAAGTCTTGTTACCAACAGGCTTACCACAAATTCCAATTAAACTTACCCTATCTCATGTAAAGACAAAATGTGAAAGCTGCTCGCATTTTCAGGCACGGATATAGCTTTAAGGTTTTCAAAATCACGCTTCTTTTTAAAAGATATAAACAGTTCTCGACTTCTTTATTTCTGGGCACAAAATAGTCCAAATAGTCATAGAACGAAAGGTTTGCGCATGCTATGGTATATTCATCTGGCACATATTTCTTAATTTCATTTTTGTTGGCGCTATGGCAGGCGGAACAAAACTTTTACTTGTGACTGGAGCCGCAAGGTTTAATTAACGTTCTTGGGACTTTTTCTGTCAGATACCTAAATAAATTTAGCTGAAAATATCTTAGCGCTATCTCAGTATCAAATTGTGAAATGAACAATGACTTTGGTGTCGCAGGGAAAAGGTATCTCCTCTTCAGATTTGTTTCTTTAAATATATTTGTGGAGGTCTTCGTTAGATTTTACTCGCATGGATCCACTTTCTTTGTACATATACAAAAGAGCCATAAAAGGTATAGTTTTTCAAAAAGTCAAATCATTCATGGTTTAACACACAAGCTAATTTGCTCAGATATGCAATAATTATTGCTTCTTATGCTTTGTCATGGGTACCATAGAAATGGATACAATTGTTATATTTCAATGAGGATATATCAACTCCAACATCACTTTTCTTAATCAGGAGACACATGGCTACACTCTGATATAGATTTTGTTTTCTTATACCATATATATGAGTATTTTTTTTAAAAAAAACAAAAAACAAGTCGCGCCGCTACTGTATTAGCAGTTCGCCATCCAAGGTCCTTCAGGTTTTCCTGTATCTTTCAACTCCAGTGCAATGTATTTCTTTCTTTTTTTTTCTTCTTTTTGCTAAAACCTTTTGATACATCGATCTAAAAATAAACAAAGTTTTTAAAAGGAAGTTTTTGGAGCCCAATGATGGAGCGTTGCTTTAAGTCAATCTCAGGTCTCAAAATTATGAAAACATTTTGACACTATCAATTAACTCAAGCTTTGAGGCCTGACTAGTCAATGAATTTAATTTCGCCAATCAGACGTCAAACTCTAGGACTGAATATCAGTTTGGACATGAGAATCTTTATACAAAAACAGTTTATCAGTAAATCAATGTCAGTGTTCACTCATACAGAATGTTTGATATTTGATTGTAAAATAAAACCATTAATAATTTAAATAAGATTTAGAAATTTAAATTCGATTCATTTATTTAGTAAACTTTTGTCAAGACGGAGAGTTATTTCATAAAATATGATGTTGTGCAAATAATCAGGAACGGCTAAGAGTGGATTTTATTTTTTGATCTCTTCACATTTGTATCAATGTGCAATCTATCATCAGTACACATTTTCAGACGCTGTATATCTATTACCTCGACGGCCTCTACCGTTTTAATTTTAACGCTGATATGTGAGTAATCGACATATAAAGTTTACACTGAATATTTCGGTGTCAACCTAGCATTTTACGTTTTACCTTAAGCCGATGTAAGTTTTACCTTAAGCCGATGTAAGTTTTACCTTAAGCCCATGTAAGTTTTACCTTAAGCCGATGTAAGTTTTACCTTAAGCCGATGTAAGTTTTACCTTAAGACCATGTAAGTTTTACCTTAAGCCCATGTAAGTTTTACCTTAAGCCAATGTAAGTTTTACCTTAAGCCGATGTAAGTTTTACCTTAAGCCCATGTAAGTTTTACCTTAAGCCGATGTAAGTTTTACCTTAAGCCCATGTAAGTTTTACCTTAAGCCGATGTAAGTTTTACCTTAAGCCGATGTAAGTTTTACCTTAAGCCGATGTAAGTTTCAATCGGTGTTTTGCTGTTTTAAAGTTGACCCAGTATTCACAATACGCCATTTTAACTTCGACTCTTAATTTTTCTTCAAGAGTGTGAGAAAAATAATCCTCTATTATGCATCGGTATTGGACAAGAAAATTCCACCCTTAGGTTCTAAATTTTGCGTCAGACACTCGGGTACGCTTTGTGTCCTACGCAAAATTTTAACCCTGAAGTGGAATGTTCCTATTATTCATCGATGCATGCGAGAGATTATATTAATCCCACATTAATGCACTCAGTGACACTAATATGACGTCATTGCGATTATGATGTCACGAATATTTGCAGTTTCTTGAGTATAAAATATTAAAAAGTACAGCTTGTTTTAAATTTATAAACAGTAATTCTTGTTTACAACAAATTGTTTCTTTTGAGATAAACTTGTTATGCTCTATCTAATGATATAAAACTTTCAGAAAATACTCTCTTTTTCTATGATTACATCCAGAGGGATAGTTCGCCATTATTTCCACTACTCATTTGCAATTAAAATGAGAGAAAAATAATCGATCATACGTGTTGGTGTGGGATAGGGCAATGATACCCCCGGGATCAGAATTTGTAGCATTAACTAGGCAAAGCTTCTTATAGCCCACAAATTCTGACTCTAGGGTGAGATTCCGCTATCCCACACCAACTCATATGATGAATTATCTTAATCTCATAGTGTGCATGCAGATGAGCAATACTGTTCGTTCTGTTTATGATCAGTAGTAAATCAGTGATACTTGTAGCTTTAGCTAAGACACACGCACACACTCAGAACACACATACGTCAATCAAGCGAAGATTTACATGATGACGTTGAAAAGTAAAACTATGAAAAAACAACTGAAATATTGCAATAAACGAAAGAGCGAAAAACTCAGAGTGAAACAACTATGTGTGCAAACTTTTACAAAAGTTACCAGGTATTTACAAGAAAACGACTACGTTCAACCAAATAATGCCCTTACCACCTTCATTATGGGGCATTGATGTCATCAGCTCAACTCCACCTCTAGCTATGCTCTCTCTCTCTCTCTCTCTCTCTCTCTCTCTCTCTCTCTCTCTCTCTATATATATATATATATATATATATATATATATATATATATATATTGTTACGACTAGGGGTAAATGTAACAAAAGAAAGGATTACTCAAACAAGCTTTCAAGATTTACAAACACAAATTTATTTTCTTAAGATACAAAAATATTCTAAACAAACAAAGTGAAAGAATTAAAAATAACTTACAGTGTAGAATTTCCTTAAATAGTCCTCAATTGTTCTATTGTTCACTGATCCGGAAGTTATCCAAAATATTCCGAATGAAGAATGTTCCGAAATGAAGACACCACTGTGCTGATGTACTAACAAGAATCAGTTATATCCAAATATTATTAATTCAAAATAAATTCTTGTGAATGTAGAATATCACACATGTTCTAGAAATGTTTCCAATAATTCCAACGGAGCTGAATAATTCTTAAATCTTTAAATGTCAGTACTTAATCCCAAAATTGTAGTCTGGAAATATTTTCTGAAGTAGATAAATAATCACACACAATGAACCAATCTCGTTTATGACCTTTCAAGATGAAGTAATTATGAAGAATTCAGAACGCAGCGATAACATCTCATTATATAGCTTCTGTACTGCGTCTTTAAAACAAATAAAACCCATTCTTATTTCGTCTTAAATAAACATTTTCGTATTACGATCTATTAATCTAACTTCTGGTCAACAAAATTAATCATTCTTTGAATTGCGAAATCCAGGTCAAAATGATAGTACATTTTAGCACGCGCTAGTCACGTGACATCTGTGTCATTCTTAACCGACATAATTATTTATTTTTCCCAGGACAGAAGCACTGGGTAGCGAGATACCGTATTCGTGTACTATACAAAACGACGGCTATTAGATTATAATACAAAGGTCATAAACCAAATAAAACTATATTATAATTTAAAAAGATGATACATAATTCTGTAACAATATATATATATATATATATATATATATATATATATATATATATATATATATTGCAAATTAAATCAAGAGAAGAGTAGTTCCAGTCAGCAAAAACCTGTATATTTATCTGCCTCTGTGTATGAGTAAGTGTTTGAGAAACAACACAAACTGCTATGCAAAAACAGGATAGAACAACCTTAGCGTATTTCGGGATCTGTCGACTCCTTTCCAAAAAGCCGTAGAATACAAAGGAACAGCATTAACAAGCATAAAAAAAATATAAAAATATAATAAAAAATAAATATGTGTAAAGAACGGGATCCACATCGTACCATACAAAGAAAGGGTAGTATATAAGCAACACAAGAATAAAAAAACACTTTACACTCGCAGAAATAGTATATATATACTGAGTATACATCTGATATAAGTTGCAGTGGTTAAGACGTCGAACTCGTGACCAGAATGGTGTCAGTTGGATTCCCACCATCGGATCAGCCCGGATCGGCAACCGTGGTGTGTTCTTGAGCAAGACACTTTGTCCTATTTGCAGCGCCAGAAAATAACCATCAAGGTATAGTTGTGCAGTAAAACAATAAACCAACCAAACCCATCCTTCTCTCTAAGATACTCAATTTCTGTCGAGTTATAAAACCTACAATACACACGAGCTCTTAGAATACTGTCTAGGATACCTACCAATTACCGTAAAAGAACACCCAAAACTAACCGCCATGTGAACTAGCTTCTGGCTACTATGGATGTCTGGTCTCTTTATACCAACATTCCACACGACGAGGGTAGTCACGCTTGCAAGAAATCATAGCTAATTTTGTCTGCAACGATCATTTCATGCAAGTTATTGGAACTTCAATAAGCACACAAATGGCGTCGTCATATGACTAACATTTGTTTGGGGTGGCTGTTATGTATATTGAATTTGAAATATATGTCCATGAGGTAAGTTGTACTTTAGTCATTTTGTAAACAACATGTTTACTGCATTTGGGTTCGAGGTCAGACTTGCTTACATAGCATTTAGTACTTAGATTGGAATGTTTCATGGCTTGTATGAGAAAAGTCATGTACGCAGAGGAAATTTTCCATTAGAGTTACGCATATTCTAGAACGTTCTGTCACGTGACTTATGTTTATATATAGAGATTTTAGTCGACAAGATTTCATTCTTGTTCAAATGGTCAGTCTATGAAGAATCATTTTAATAATCAGATGTTAATAGTTGTGTTGTGAAAATTCAGAGCAAATTCTGAGAGAGGAATTATTTATTTGAAATATTTATTGGAATTTCCAAAAGTGCTCATTCTCATACTGGATTATTATTGACTTTGGGATTTATGTGAATGTATTCAAAGATACTGGATTACACCATTCAGACATATCAGAACATTCAAGACTACTAACACATCAGGACATTCAAGGCTACTGGAATTCACTCGGAACATTCTATATTTAGGATTTGTGATTAGGACACTTAGAATTATTGGATTATTTGGATTTTAATTCACGTTACTGTAAGTGTCCTTTGAATTTTCACTTTAATTGTCTAAAAATTAATTGCTAGTTGAGTTTACTTACATTGTTGGTTTCACTTTCTTTCTGTTACATTATTTTAAGATCTAGAGTCATAACAGTGGCTTAAACAAAACCTCAAGGATGCACCCTATAAGCCCCAAACTGGATGACACTGAATCATAGTAGGTTGAAACCGGCAATATACATTCAAACAGTGCTCTCAGTTCGTCAATAATGTACTAAACATCTATTAAAAGTCACATCAGAGTCATCATGAAGTTCAAATGTTTTCATTGATAAACATTCCATCCCCCATGATGGGTGAATGGGCATCGACTTATACTGCGAAGCAACTGACTCGCTGAGTATCTGCTACCGACCAGCTGCCACCCTATACAACGCTGCCTCATCTGCAAACATGTGCCTGAAACTAAAACTGTAATATGTTCAACAACAGGAGTAAGCTTGAATACCATTTAAAAATCGGGATGTTGCAGCAAAAATGTCGGTCACCTGCTGACATACAAGAACTGCGTAGTCCAATTGGATGGCGAAACTTAGAAACAATATTGGGCCTACAGCTGAAAATACCTGGATAATTTTGTCTTAATGATAATCTAACCTGTCCACCACTGCAGTTGTGCAATATTCATAAATAATGACAAAATCACCACTCATAATTTTCCCATGTTCAGTTTATTTCTCGTGACTGGCTTCAGAGTATTTTTCGACCCCATAGATACATTATTATTATTCTTATGATTATTATTATTCTGTGTTTAATCATTTTTTAATTGTATCCCTATTAGAAAAGCGTGTCTTCTTCAAGCATGATCTGGAAAGAATACTATTTTATAATTTTCCCAGTAGATATTAGAAACAATACGGTCTTACACTGTATGTGGTGAAGCGTGTTCGCCCACCGCCTCATTACTTTGCTGTCTGTCATTTCTCGCAGATCTCTTGCTCTCGCCAGTCAGTGTAATCTCATCGTCATGTTGCGTGATTTTTCAATATTGTTTTTTACATATTTATTGCCATTTTTAAATTTTGAAATGTAGTTGCTTCCTTTGTCGATTTGTATCCTCCTTCTGTTTTTTTTTTTTTTTTTTTTTTTTTTTTAATTCTTGAAAGATGCAAACCCTGCAGCACAAATCAAATGCATCTAACGTACTGGAATGATGGCTGGTATTTTGTGATGCTTAGGCCAATAATTGCCAATCATTCACGTGCTGTTTTCTCAGACGTCTCAGGCGGTATGTTGGCACGTGTAACCAGAAACATGCATCACGTTCGGTAACGTAGTGACTACTTTATTATGCAATGCCGTCACTGGAGTATTTTACAGCATCATTTGGAAACCTGGAGCTTAAATCGCCAGTTATGATACAACAAATTGCATATGATATCGTATAAAAGTGATGTTGGAGTTGACATATCCCCGTCCGATGTGGGTTTTTTTTCTTCTTCCCAATGGTTTCCAGGGCAATTACATTTAGAGCCTAAAACAACAATGTGTAATACTGCCAAGGGCTGCATTATAACTTTAACCAGTAATATAATTGTCATACTGAATCAGGATAAAATGTGCAATCAGGCAATGCGCATCATAATACCTTTTTATAGTCTCTACTGTTGTTGGCGAGACATCGGTGTACAGCGTCGACGTTATCTGCAGCATCCAGTTACTATATGTCTAAAGTTTGTACCCAAATATGCAAGGAGTTCCTGTCTCACCTGCGTAAGCAGAAAGCTCTTGCCTTCAATGTTTAGGAAATGTGTAAAAGTTTTTGACAATGACGTAACTACTCCATCAGTGTTGTATTCCACTGAAACGTTGGGATAATATCACTATATGTCTGACTTTAGTACCATGTCATGCTGGGAGTTTTTGTCTCGCCTGTGAAGCAGGAGCTGTTGCAGTATTCAACTAAAACGTCAAAAATAATATTACTATATGTATAATGTGTGTACTATAATATGGTAGGTGTCCCTGTTTTGTCTTGGTAAACAGAACATTACGTCATCATAACGATATTTACATGAGAGGCACTGCATTTCACGGAACCTTGGTATTCCTCTTTCAGTGTATGGTCCATTAAGGAAATGGTTTTAGACGAAAGAGAAACAAATCTATTGTATTATGTTTGAAATCCAAAGAGGCTATTACAGTTGGGTCATGTAAAACGAAGACTTGTGCAAATCTGGCTTTGCTAGACTTAAACTGACAGATATACAAAGACTGATGCCTATATTTTATAATTTGTAAAATATACTCGATGAGAAGCACTTGCATTACTTCTTTATCTTCCCTGTCATTGTATCTTGTGATGCTAGCAGGGACATTACTACGTTAGGTATTGCGTCATATCCATGAAGCATCTGAGCCCTTTTAAGACAAAAAAAAATTAAAAACACTATTACCGTCTTCGAACACAACACTATGCAGCCTTACTATATAGATGGTTACAATGTCTCCATTTATCATATGCTGAATCCTTCAGAATAATACACGTAGATGCCTACCATCATTTGCAGCAATGCAGCCATATCTAATAGATTATTGCAAATTTGGTTTTACCGATATGATTCTTGCATACTATTCGTGCTTGCAATGCGTAACTTATTGCTTGAATCAATATAACGATCACGGAAATTTATATTTTGACCGCTGTTCTGATCAAGATATGCGGTACAGTAAAGTTTTCATCGGACATTTCACTCACAACATTCTCCTTCCACAGAGTGAAATTATTACGCTTTTAGCAACTGGAAAAAATCATGAGCTAGAAATTATTGTTTTATAGTACATAATTAAGTAAGTCCTTAACGATAATATTGCATGATGCGCGTTTTCATATCATTGGAGAGCGGTAGTAGTGATCCATCCGCTTAACTATGAATAATGAGCAACCATATATACATGGCACTAAAACAACTCTTCGAATATTTAATGAATACAAATTAATTGCTGCCGATTTATACATTTTATATCCAGATGCATGCACATGTATGACTCAACGTCTTGGAACTGACTCATGGTAATAAAAAGAAATACAAATGCGTGCAGAACATGGCAATATAATTCTTGAATGAGATGTAGCTTCTTTTATGGTTAGAAGAAGATGTCTTATTTTAGCTCTTACCTGATTTGATAAGGAGGTTTACTGGCTACATGAGGGGACTCCATCATTTTCTCTTTCATCACAATCAACTGTTAGAATCAACACCACACTCTGTCCAGAATGTTTTGAGCCCAAAATGATTGCAAAATCGCCTTTTGTACTGAGGTAAGAAATGAAATCCTACGATCAAATACTTTGGTGTTTCATCAACATATCTCGAACCGATATTCTGATTTGATATACTCGAGATTGTGAAATCTATCATCAACAAAAGTCACAGAATTCACGCTTTGGCAGCTAATGAACAAACACAGAACACATTTCACACAAGTTTTGATAGGTCTAGCATAATCGATCATTAATCGATTCCAGAATGATCCTGACATTTTTCCAATAAGCAATTCTTAAAGTCAATTTTAGTTTCTGGAAGATCTTGTCAAATTTCCTCGGAGAAATCAGATTTCGGAGGGTTTTTATTGTATTACAATCCAAACTGGACCACAACACTTCGATTAGCATCTCTGCCTCTCGTCTGGTAGAACTTGTTGACCTACTATTCATGGACAACAACGGCCAGTAATAAATATGGAGATTACCGTAAAGTAATATCCAAGAAAATATTTCTTATAGTCATCCTTAGGGACAAGTTTTCAGTAAGTGGAAGATGTTGTAATCCCAGTTTAAAACCAATCAGTATTTAGCACCCGAACCCCTGAGAAGACATTTTCTCACCAACAACATTACCACAAATTCCAGTCATGACCCTATCTCCATGGGCGTCGGCAGGACATTTTCCCGGGATGAGGGGTTGAGGAGTGAAGGGCAAAGACAAAATCAAAGGCACGAAAGACTTGCAGCTATATGGGCCTTCCACCTACGGTCGCCCATGCCTATATCAGTGACAGACAAAAGTCAAAGATACTTACTTTTTCAGGCAGGTAATAAACTTTAAAAAATTTTAAATCCTGATTCGTTTTAAAAGATATAAACAGTTCTCAACTTCGTTAGTTCTGGGCATAATTAGTGAAAATAACCATATAAACAAATGTTTGTGTATTCTTTGGTATATCCATATGGTTCAATTTATTTACTTTAATTTTTGTTGGTGCTATGGCAGGCGAAAGAAAAACTTTGACCGGTTACTGAAGCAGCAATGTTTAAGAAACGTTTTTAGGATTTCCCTCTATCAGATACTTTAAAGAATTAGTTGACAATACCTTATTGCTACTTCATTATCGAATCGGGTACAGAACAATGATTTTCGAGTCACAAGTGTCGGAGATTCTCCTCTTGAGACTTGTTTTTATTAATATAGTTTTGGAGATCTTCGTAAAGTTTCCACTCTTATGGATCCAACTCATTTGTAAATATACAAAGTCATAGCAGACACACTTTTGCAAAAAGAGTCATGTCATCTATGGTTTAACACAAGCTAATATGTTGAGATGTGTGATAAGCATTGCTTTTTGTGGATTGCAAAGGTTGCTTTAGAAATGGATACAAATTTTATATTTGCTCGAGGATATGTCGACCGCAACATTTCTTTTCAATATTAGCAAACACGGAGATATATTATGATCAGTTTTGTTTTGTTGTAGCATATGTAGGGGTATTAGAAAACGCAGGATTAAGCCACTACCCTACTGGTAGTAGCTCATCCAGGATCGGTAGTTTCCTCCTCGTTTTTCGTATATTTCACCTCTAAGACTACACCAGGGCCGGCCGGACCATATAGGCGAACTAGGTGGTCACCTAGGGCGCCAGGTTTTGAGGGGCGCCAAATTAAATGGAAGTGAATTTTTGTGCATACTTCCCCTCTTGCGCCAAAAACCCTTGGGCCGGCTTTGACTACATCACAACACCATCGGTGTCGTCGCGAGCGCGTAGTGTAACATCGAATAAAGGTTTCGTGTTATAGATAAAACTAAAAATTAAACATCACGTTTGGAGAACAGTGATGAAATCTTGCTTTAAACCCGCCTATGGCCTCAAGATTATTAAAATTTTTTGAATTATGACTCATCATTATCTCAAAATTATAAGGCCTGATGTGTGGATCATTTTAATTTTGACTGAATCTACGTTTTAACATGAGAATCTTTATACAGTCTTGGAGCCAGACCCGTTATTTATGAAATTCACCAATCTGAGTGTGTACTCATACAGAATGTTTTATTTTCGATTTTAAAAGAAACACATTATTAATTTAAATAAGATTGTAAAATTGCAATTCAATTCATTTATTTAGTAAAGTTTTGTCAAGACCGAAAGTTATTTTATGAAATGTTGACGACTATGGTGTTATACAAATAAACAAAATTTGAATCTAATTGAGGACTGAAGTTGTGAAGTATAGCGAATAAAGTGACCATAATTCAATGTGTCATATTTTATAAATTGACAAAAGCTTTTGTAAACAGGGATAAAGCGTGTTTTCACAATATGATTAGCTCAGAATATGTAGTATTTAATGTTTAAAGATCGTGACAACACCGAGGTAACCGGAAGTTTTCATTCATGAAATATATAAATTGCGCCAGGATCTATTCTAGAACTAAGTACAGCATGCCATCATTCCGCTTCAGATTTCCTGTAATCGTTCAATAAAATACAAAAATGTATATAACCTTAATGATTTAGTACAAAGTAGTTAATGTCGATGAACAAAGCCGTAGACAACAATTACAGTGAAGATACATGTTTTTATCTGATAAAGTACCACTTACTTAGAAACAAAAGTAGATTGCTTTTATCCATGCGAAACGTGTGTATCTAAGATCAAAGAAGGGTTTATTAATTATTAAGCATTCAATTAAGGTAGATAATAAAGTCTTTGATCTTTTGTGGACTATATAATGGATATAAATACTCCATTAAATATTAATACAATGATGTTCAAAAGAAGTTTTATGTGAAGATTTAAGAGATCATGTAGATGAATTGAAGATGATTATAGTATGTTAATCATTATCAAAGATACAAAATAGAAGGGTCTATGGGATTTTGAAGACAAAGTATTTACGCGTTTTTAATGCGCGCCAAACTTTCACACAGCGCAGACTTAAATCTATTTGCTTTTATTGCTATATACGTGTGACACAGTTTGCCTATGTGAGAAAGCCATGCGGGATACGCCTTTTTCACATTCCCACGTATGTGTGATCGTATTCTCCAGTGTAGAACAACGGTGGGAAATATCTCTATCTTTCTCACGTGACTTCTGTCTTTCATCACATGACCTTCTACTGCGATCATAGTGCACGCAAAGTGGCAGAAACTCACTGATTTCCCCATCACTCCAGCATCCGTTCACATTAATGAAGACAAACAGTATGGGCAACACATTCACATCTTAAAAGTGCAGCAGTTGAAGTTAGTTTCATGCACCGAACCACCTGTCTAAAGGTGCAGATCTGTAGTCCGGTTTCAGATCGAAAAAGCTGTTATTATAACTGTCTTTTTATCTTTCAATTCATCTTCTCACTATTATATATGAAAGGAAAATGAATTCTACATCATAGTTTAATCAGTAACTATATATCATTAATTTTTGTCTGTCTCGTTTAATTTTAGGGATAAGAGTGGACTATTCTTTTTACCTGTTCTCAATTAATAAAATTGCGCAAGCTATCTTCAGTACATATTTTCGAATGTTGTGTATCCATTACATCAGTGGTCCCCAACCCCCGGGCCGCGGACCGGTACCGGTCCGTGGATCAAATGGTACCGGGCCGCCCAAGGAACATTAAATTATTTCCATTTTATTTACTGTGGTGTATTTCTCTCGGGTTTGTGCGACTTTCCATGGACGAGAGGTTAACTGGGAGCTGAGAGACGTCACCTAAAGCCGCACCAATACCGCGCATGCGCAAAAAATCGTGATATCGGGGCGGTTTTCTCTCTGTTCACCGGTACTTTCTCATGTTTAACAGTGCTTGGTGTACGTGTATATTGTGTTTGCTCAAATTTAACCCACAAATTAGCAAAAATGAGTACGAAACAGACGTCGTTAGAAAGTTTCCTTGGGAAAAAGAAAAGGCCCAGTGAAGAGACAGCAGAAGAACCTTCAACATCAAAGAAACATAAAACTTTTAACAGACAATACCATGAGTCCTACCTGAAATATGGATTTATCGGGACAAGTGATTCCCACACACCAAAACCGCTCTGCATAGTTTGCGGCGACCAGCTCTCTAATGAGGCAATGAAACCTTCAAAACTGCTTCGCCACTTGAACGCCAAGCACCCTGGATTAAAAGACAAGCCCCTGGAGTATTTTGAAAGAAAAAAACGGGAACACGAAGGACAGAAGAAATTTATGAGGGCCACCACATCAATAAAGGAGAATGC
Organism: Margaritifera margaritifera; assembly: GCA_029931535.1. Taxonomy (NCBI): domain Eukaryota; kingdom Metazoa; phylum Mollusca; class Bivalvia; order Unionida; family Margaritiferidae; genus Margaritifera; species Margaritifera margaritifera. The sequence continues at coordinate 2,216,084 of JAQPZY010001562.1, read as the reverse complement.
ACTGAGAGCATCATATTTGGTGGCTAACCGTATTGCTAAGGCTAAAAAGCCATTCACTATCGGTGAAGAATTGATCTTGCCCTCCACTAAAGACATTTGCCGTGAACTTCTAGGAGAGGCTGCTGTGGAAAAGATAGCACATGTGCCTTTGTCGGCTAGCACTGTGACTAGGCGCATTGAGGAAATAGCCGAAGACATTGAGACACAATTGTTGGAGAGGATTAATACATCACAGTGGTACGCACTCCAGGTTGACGAATCTACAGATATCGACAACAAGGCAATACTACTTGTTTATGTGCGATATCTATATCAGGAGGATGTGCATGAGGATTTGTTATGTGCACTATCTTTGCCAACCAACACCACAGGAGCAGAACTGTTCAAGTCACTGGATGGTTATATATCAGGACAACTAAAATGGTCCTTTTGTGTCGGCATATGCACAGACGGAGCTGCTGCCATGACCGGACGACTGTCTGGTTTAACTGCTCGGATTGAGGAGGTTGCACCTGAGAGTGAATCTACGCATTGTATCATTCACAAGAAAATGCTGGCAAGCCGAAAAATGTCACCGGAATTTAACAGCGTATTGATTGATGTCGTTAAAGTTATTAACCACATCAAAGCACACGCCCTTAACTCGCGCCTGTTTGAGCAGCTTTGTGAGGAGATGGACGCAGAGCACAGATGCCTTCTCTTACACACAGAAATAAGATGGTTATCCAGAGGAAAATCGCTAACCAGAGTATTTGAATTACGAGAGCCATTGCAAAGATTTCTCTCAGAAAAGAAGTCACCGCTGGCAGCACATTTCAGTGACAAGGTATGGGTCGCAAAACTGGCTTACCTGTGTGACATATTCAGCCTGCTCAATGAACTCAATCTGTGCCTTCAGGGGAAAATGACAACTGTTTTCAAGTTGGCAGACAAAGTAGCTGCATTTAAAGCCAAACTGGAGTTGTGGGGACGGCTCGTGAACAGAGGCATTTTGGACATGTTTCAGACATTAGCGGGGATTTTAGGCGAGACTGAGCCTGAGCATTCATTCTCCCAGTTGGTGCACGATCACCTGTCTTTGCTTTTAAAAGAGTTCGAGCGCTACTTCCCAACCACAAAAGACCCACGAACTGGTAAGGAATGGATCCGCGACCCATTTGTCAACAAACCAGGCGAATCTAGCATGTCTGTGCAAGAAGAAGATCAACTGCTGGAGATTGCAAATGACGGCGGCCTTAAAACTACTTTCGAGACAACAACTCTGCCGGTGTTCTGGATTAAAGTCATGGCGGAATACCCTGAGATTGCCACCACAGCACTTAAATCCCTACTGCCATTTCCGACATCCTATCTGTGTGAAGCGGGGTTTTCTGCAATGACAGCAACCAAAACAAAACAGCGGAATAAACTGGACATAAGCAACACACTTCGGGTGTCATTGTCTCCTATTACCCCCAGATGGAACCGTCTCGTTGCAAAGAAAGAAGCTCAGGGTTCTCATTGATTTAGCGTTCTAGTGAGTTAAAATGTTAAATCACTTTATATTCATTTTTTGGTGTAACTGTATTTTATTTTGAAGGCAAGTTTAAATACAATTAAATTAAAATTATTAAATCAAAACAATCTAAAATATAAACAATCAACGTTCCCCCCCCCCCTCAGCGGGCCGCGGTAAAATTATCAAACGTTGACCGGTCCGCGGCGATAAAAAGGTTGGGGACCACTGCATTACATAACACTGTATTGTTAACGCTAATGTCATTTAGAGTTCACAATGAATTTTTCAGTGTGAACCTAGCTTTCTCAATCGCTGTTTCGCTGTGTAAATGTTGCCTCAGTAAGCCATTTGGACCTCGACTCTCAGTTTGCGTTTGGAAATGTGAGACATACTCCTTCATTATACATCGGTGTTGGATAGGAAAATCCCACCCCTGGGATCTAAATTTTGTGTCATACACTCGGGAAATTGTGACCCTCGGGTGGAATTTTCCTATTTGCATATGAAGAATAGCATGAATCCCACACCAGTGCACTCAGTGACACTGACACGAATGTCTGCAATGATTCTGAAGTTTCAAATAATAAAATGGATATTTTTTTCGAATTTATATTTTGCTATAAGATAAACTTTTCATGCTCTATTTAATAACGTACAATTTTAAGAAATATATCAATATGTGCATGGCTATATGTTTTTTCCATTACTCTTTTCTGAATAAATATGGGGGAAAATAGTCTTTCACATGTGCTGGTGTGTGGTAGAGAAAAAACATCATCGGACTCAGAATTTGTGGGTAGAAACTCGGCAAAACTTCGTTCCTGCACACATATTCTGATTCTCGGGTGGGATTTCCGTATCCTAAACGAACGCGTATGATGCAGACTCTTAATCTCGTAGTGTTCGGGCAGATGAGGAATACTGTTTGTTCTATTTATGATCAGTATATATGTGATACTGTTCGTTCTACTTGTAGTCAGTGGCATATCTGAAATAATGTTCGTTCTATTCATGATCAATAGAAGATTAACGACACTGCTCGTTCAATTTATGATCAGTAGCAGATCAGTGATGCTGTCTGCTTTACTTATGATTAGTTGCAAATCAGCGATTCAGTTCGTTCTATGCATGATTAGAAACAGATCAACGATTATGTTCGTTCTATTTATGATCAGTAGCAGATCAGTGATACTGTCAATTCTACTTATGATCAGTGGCAGATTCAACGATAATGTTAGTTCTGTTTTTGATCAGTAGCAGATCAGTGATACTGTTAGTTCTACTTATGATCAGTGGCAGATTCAACGATACTGTTAGTTCTTTTTATAATCAATGGCAGATCAGTAATACTGTCAGTTCTACATATGATCAGTGGCAGATCAATGATACTGCTAGTTCTGTTTATAATCAGTTGCAGATCCATGATACTGTAAGTTCTATTTATGATTAATAGCAGATCAAAGGCATATCAGTGAAAATGTTTGTCCTGTTTATGGTCGATGGTAATCAGTCATACTGCTCGTTCTGTTTGTGATCGGCTGCAGATGAGTGCCACTGTTTGTTCTTCTTATGACTAGAAGCAGATCAGTAACACTGTTCATTGTATTTTTGATCAGTGGAAGATCAAAGAAACTGTTCGTTCTACATATGATGAATGGCAGATCAGTGATACTCTTTATACCACTTATGATCACAGCAGATCAGTTATACTGTTTGTTCTATTTACATTCAATGGTATATGAGCGATATATATTTGTTCTATTTATGATCAGTGACACATCAGTGATACTGTTATTTCTATTTATGATCAGTGGCATATTAGAGATAATGTTAGTTCTAACTATAATAAATGGCAGATCAGAGATTCTGTTCTACCTATGATAAATAGCAGATCAATGGCAGAATAGTGATAATGTTCGTTATATTTATGATCAGTAGCAGATCAGTGATATTTTTAGCTCTACTTATCTTTAGTGTCAGATCAGTACTTCTGTTTGTACTATTTATTATCATTGACAGATCAGTGAGGTTGTTTGTACTATCAGTGATTGCCTTCATATCAGTCATGATGTTCGTTCTATTTTTGATCGGTAGCAGATGAAATGCAGATTAGTGATAATTTTTGTTCTATTTTTGATCAGAGGCAGATCAGCCATACTGCTCATTCTATTTATGACCAGTAGCAGATAATTGATATAGTTTATTCTATTTACGATCAGTGGCAGATCCGTTATTGTCTTCCTCTTCTTTCTAGTTACGATCAATTGAAGACCAGCTATACTATTCGTTATATTTATAATGTGTGACAGATCAAAGATAGTGTTAGTTCTTTCAATGATTTGTGACAGATCATCAATACTATTCGTTATAACTATGACCAGTGGCAGATCAGAAGCATATCGATGGTACTATTCGTTCTGGTATTATCAATGGCAGATCTGCGATATTGTTCGGTATAATTATGAGATGTTGCAAATAAATGATATTGTTCGTTCTAATTATGATCAGTGACAAATCGGTAGCATATCAGAAATACCATTTGTTATATTCATGATCAGTAGCAGATCATGGATACTGATCGCTCTAGTTATGATCAATGGCAGGTCAATGATAATGTTCGTTCTATTTATGATCAATGAAATCAACTATATTGTTGGTTATATTTTTTATCAGTGGCAGATCATCTATGATTTTCGTTCTATTTGATGATCAGAGGTAGATAAATAATAGTATGTGTTCTACATATGATCAATACTGCTGGTTCTATTTATGATCAGTGACAAATCAGTGATACTATTTGTCCTACTTATGATCAATGGAAAATCAGTGACACTACTTATGATCAGTGGTAGATCATTGATGCAGATCGTTTTATTTATCATCAGTGACAGATCAGCAATGCTGATTGTTCTTTTTATGATCAGTGTCAGATCAGAGAGATTGCTTGTGCTATTTATGATCGGTAGCAGATCAATGACACTTTTGGTTTTATATATTAGCACTGAAACAATGGTATGGAATTTAAGGTTAAATTTACGCACCTTAAAAAGCTATATAAATTAGTATCTGTACAATTCACAGACACGTACGTTGGTGTAAACGTGAACACACATAAAAGTGAACACACGAACATAAGCGCGTAAGCAGACATGATTATTACTTCTTGTGGCCAGTCAGCACAGCGGAAAACCTTTCCTTTGTTCTGAAAGACGTCGAATATATGGACTATTTTTCTCTGTTGCATTATATTTGGTTTTATCTTACCCATAACAGTTTTAGCATCGCTGCGTCGCTTCTGGTGTAAACTGCCTATGATCATTAATAAGTTGCCACTTCTAGAAATCCCAGTCACTTTTGTCGTGATTATCAGTGAAGCTCTGACACGTGTCGATACCTATGGACCGCCGACCAATACTATCGCTTTCAAAGATGTGTGGCATCACGCGATTTATTGGAGTACTGGTATCTAGTCGGACATTCATGCCTAATGTCCACCACCTAGTCGAATACCACTACATATCATATACAAATTCAAACTGTCATAACTTCTACATTTTTCAACTATTCTTCATGACATTTTCAGGATACTCTAAAAATTAGCACGAATTCCCATGAGGTAAGTGTTAACGTAATCTATTCTGATTTTATATGATATGCTACGCTGATGTGTAGGCGTGATTAACTCTGCTCAGGGGATAGAACAATTGACTCTATTCTCAATAGCTGTAAATAAAATTCATAAGACTTGTTCTATTAATTTAAATGTTGTCAACTTTGAATAGCTTATCCCTCTGTACACCTCTGAAAAAAAATTACAAGAAGCACACGTAAACGAATGGCACGGGAAAAAAACGGCTTTTTGGGTCGCTTCGACCAAAACAAGATCATTTTCAGTCTACAATAAGTAACCTGCAAAAGACACACACACGCACACGCACACACTAGCGAGTCAAACAAACGAACAATTACGTGATGCTATAGAAAAGCAAAAGTATCTTAAAATAATTAAATATTTCAATAAAAGAAGGATCAAAATAATCAGAGATAAGTAACTATATATCCAGTATTTTATAAAAGTGACTAGGTATTTACAACAAAGAGACAACTTTAAACCAAATAATGATCTAATTCAGAAGAACGAAAGCGCTGTACTACTTAGAAGTACTCTTTACTACCTTTATTAGGGTGCATTGATGTCATCATCGCCACCTCCAGCTATGCACTATTTGTAGCATCTAATTATATATATATATATATATATATATATATATATATATATATATATATAGAGAGAGAGAGAGAGAGAGAGAGAGAGAGAGAGAGAGAGAGAGAGAGAGAGAGAGCATCTTGAATAAAACTGACTATTGCTGAAGCAGACAAACAATAATCGGACGCAATGTTCTATAGCAAACCGGATAAAGACCCCACATGAAAGCACACAGAAATCGTGTGCCATGTCAAAAGTATGGGTATTCTATGGTATATACATCTGATACAATTTATTTAATTGTTTTCGGTGCTATGGCAGGCAAAAGAAAACGTTGACTTGTGACTGAAGCAGAACAACGAGATTCGAGTCGCACGTGTGAGTATGTCTTCTATCTAGGCTTGTTTTTAAACATATTTTTGGAGGTCTTTGCTAGATTTTACTATTATGGGTCCAAATCCTTTGCAAATATAAGTCACAGAAAATATACTTTTGCAAAAAAGTCTAATCATCTATGCTTTAACACAATCTACGATCTAGAGATATGCAATAAGTATTCCTTCTTATGTCATGGTTACCATAGAAACGGATACAAATTTAATACTTGGTCGGGGGTATAATATGATATAGATTTTGTTTTGTTATACGATATGAAGGGGTATTCCCCACCCCCACTCAATTGGTAGTTTCCCATCCAGGATCGGTGTTTTCGTAGAGTTTTCTGGTATTTCTCTCCTTTAAGATTGCGCCCCCGTCCGATTCGTCATGTGTGCGTTGTGTTGTTTGCTAGACCTTTTTGTGCTATCGATGTAAAATAGAAAGTTTTAAAAATAGATTTTGGATCCAAGTGATGGAACGTTGATTTAAAGCAATCTCAAATCTCAATATTATTAAAATATTTTGACGCTATCACTCATAACTTTGCGACCTGATTTATCAGTATTTTTTCTATTGCCAATCAGATGTAAGACTCTAGAACTGAATGTGAGTTTGCACATAATAATCTTTATTCAATCTTGGGGCCAGAGCAGTTATGTACGAAATTCATCAGCTTGAGTGTGTAATCATACAGAATGTTTAATATTCAATTGTGAAAAACACATTATTAATTGTGAATAAGATTTGAAAATTGCAAGTCATTTCATACATTTATTAAATTTTTGTCAAGACGGAGAGTTGTTTCATGAACTTTTGACAAAATAATGTTATACAAATAAACAACATTTTAATTTGATTGTGCACTGAGTTGAGAAGTAAATTGGAAAAGGGACCATAATACGCTGAATTATGTTTCTAAATTGACAGAAGCATTTGTAATCAGCGACAAATCGTATTTCGACCATACGATGAGCTCAGAATGTGTAGTATTTAATGCATAAAGATTGTGACCACACTGAGGTAACCGGAAGTTTTTAATCATAAAACATAACAATTATCTACGCATGAAATAAATACACGCTATCCTTCTGCTACTTCTTTCATTTTCCTGTAATCTTTAAATGAAATACACAAAATCCATAGACGTTTAAGACATTGCTTCAGTGCAAAAAAGGTAATGTCAAAGAACAGGGTTAGTGACAACAATTACAGTGAAAAGAAAATATACTTTCCTCCGATATAAATCTCGCTGACCTAGAAAAAAATAATTGCCTTTATCCATGCGAAAAGTGTGTACTTCAAGATCAATAAAGGGTTTTATAATGTAGCATTCAATTAAGTTAGAGAAGAAAATGAAGTATTTAATAACTATTAAGGATTCAATTAAGGTAGATAAGAAAATAAAGTCTTTGATCCTTTGCCAACTATATGGTGGATATAAATACTCCATGTATAAGATTAATTAAAACAATGTTGTTCAAAGAGAATTTTACGCGGAGTTTTCTATTTGAGCACTACTGCTTGTTCTATTTATGATCAGCGATACTGTTCGTTCCAGTAGCAGATCAGTGATACCGTTTGTTCTACTTAGGATCGATAGCAAATCTGAGATTCAGTTCGTTCTATTTATGATCAATGGCAGACCAGCGATATTGCTCGTTTTTTTACGATCAATAGCAGATAAGTGATACTATTTATGATATGTGTAAGATCAGTGATGTTCTTCATTTTATTTATGATCACTGGCAAGCCATCAATAATGCTCGCTACAGCTATGATCAGTGGCTGATCAGTGATATCTTCTGTTCTACTTAATGAGTAGTGTCAGATCATTAATAAGGTTTGTACTGTTTATGATTAATGGCAGATATGTGATATTGTTTTACATATTTATGATCAGTGGCATATCAGCTATACTGTTTATGCTATTCAAGATCAAATGGAGATCAGCGACACTGTTCATTCTGATGATTATATACTATTTCTTGCTATGATCACTGCCAGATCAGAGATACTGTTCCCTCTATTTAAAATCTGGCAGACCAACGATACTGTTTGTTTTCTGTTTTCTGAGTGACAGATCAGCGATAACGTTTGCGATATATATATATATATATATATATATATATATATATATATATATATATATATATATATTGTTACGACTCTATGTCTTAAAATGATGTCACAGAAAGAAACTGAAACCAACAATGTAAATAAAATCAACAAGCAATTTATTTCTAGACAATTGAAGTGAAATTCAAAAGACACTTACAATGATGTGCCAATAGTCTTGAATGTCTTGATGTGTCATTAGTCTTGAATGTTCTGATATGCCTGAATAATGTAATCCAGAATATCTTTGAATGAATTCACAAAAATCCCAAAGTCAAGTATTAATCCAAGATGAGAATGAGCACTTGTAGTAATTCCAATGAATATTTCAAATAAATAATTCCTCTCTCTGAATTTGCTCTGATTTTCACAACTGTAACATCTGATTACTAAAATAAGTTCCTTAATAGACTGATCTTTATAACATGAAGTTTAGTACTGTAATGGAATCTTGTTTATCAAATGCTCTATAAATATAAAGACAAGTCACCTGACATAATATTCTAGAATATAAGTAACTCTAATGGAAACTTACTGTGCGTACCTGACTTTTCTCACATCAAGCCATGGAAAGTTCCAATCTAAGTACTAAATGCTATGTAAAAAAGACTAACCTTGAACTCAAATGCAGTAAATATATTATTTACAAAATGAACACTAAAGTACAACTTACCTCATGGACACATATTATAAATTCAATATACATAACTATATATATATATATATATATATATATATATATATATATAAAATCATTGTTTTACTGATGATATTGTTCGTTCTATTTATGATCAGTCTCATTCTACATATGATCAATAACAGATCAGTGATACTGTTGTTTCTGCCATCAGTGGCAAGTCATTGATACTGTCCGTTTTACATTTGATTAGTGATGGTGTTCGTTCTGTTTATGTTAAGGGACAGGTCATCGATACTGTTCGTTTTATTTATGATCAGCGGTATAACAGTCCTACTGTTTGTTCTATTTATGATCGATAGCAGATCAGTGATACTGCTTGTTCTACATATGAATAGTACCAGATCAGTCATACTGTTCATTTTTAATCCAAGGGTCGCAGGTTGGATATCAGTCCAGGCCAGTCCGGGTCAGCTGCTCGGTGAGTCCATGGGAAAGGCACTTGGCTCCCATTTGCTTGGCATGATATAGCTAATAATCTGTTAAATGTGCCGCTAAACCCAACAAATATAAAACAAAACAAGTGCCAGATCTGTGATATTGTTCGTTTTATTTTGATCAGTGGCAGATCAGTGATACTGTTGGTTCTATCTATGATCAGTGGCAGGTCAGAGGTCCTGTTTGTTCTGTTTATGATTGGTCCCATACAGGTGATATCGTTCTTTCTTTTTATGATTAATGGAAGATCTTGGATACTGTTGCTTCTCGGTTTGATCGGTAGTGGACCAGCGAGACCGCTCGTCCTATTATTTTCAGTGCTAGATCAGTAACAGGTCATTGATACTGTTTATTCTGCTTGTGATCAGTGCATATCGGTCATAGTATTCGTTATTTTTATTATCACTGGCAGATCTATGATTATATTCGTATAATCAATGGCAGTACAGAACAATGTTCGTTCTATATATGATCAGCGTTAGATCAGCGTTCATGTCGTACTATTTATGATCAGTGTTTATGATTTCAAGCGAACAGCATAAACCCTGATCTTGTGGAACGTGTTGCAGCGGCTAATTTGGGTCGACGCTGTTTGGCTGTTTGGAGCTGGGTGCTCGTTATAAACGAATAAATATGGTCACCTGTCTTAGTGGTCATCTCCATTTAATGGACACCTGCTCATGAAGGAAAATATTTAGAAACCTTTTTTTTTTTTTTGCATATTTACATATGACCGCTATATAAAGGACACCTTTTCCTAAAGGACAAGATTCTAAGGTACCTTGAATTTCCTTTACAGATTGGTTACTTTCTGAGGTAAGTTACAAAGAGCATTTCTTTTTGAAGTGCAGACAGAGAGATGATGAGATTCAACATGTGTCTGATTAGCCGGAACTTATTCTGGACCATTTTGTCCAATTAGTATAAAACCAGAACTGACAAATAATGCAATTTCCATACAGCTGAAGAACTGGTCCTGGGCACAGAACAGAGCATATATCCCATTAAGTATTTCCTTGAGGCTCATTAAATAGATTAGCAATCCAATTAGCATCAAATAAATAAATGAATACTACATGTTACCGGGAATCCATTGCTCTAATGAATATCTTCATAGCGATGGAGTTTACATGAAAATGGGATTCTTGTCAAATTAATCGAAACTTACCATTCTAACTTAATTGGGAATGAAGTACAATTATTTTAGATAGAAATCTTGACACCTTGTTTATATACGGCCTTTTTTGAACTAGCTTAAGAATAGGATGTAGGAAAAAGAGTATTTAAAATCATAAAGCTCACCCCTTATTTTATTCCGTTTAACATAGACAACAATTCTGATCTAGAAGTCGCTATTCTGTAGATAGCGATGGTGTTTACCGATAGAAACATGCTTGGCCTTTACCGTCATTATTTGGACATGATTTTCGGACACAAAGCCAGATAGCCATTCAACCCTGGAATTTTCTTAAACTTTCAAAGTGGAATTTGTGGCGTTTTTCCAAGGCTCTATTGGTGATGATCAGTGATTGAAAGAGAAATTATACGCGTGCACACACACACACACACACACACACACACTCACATATATATATATATGTATGTATATATACACACACTCACACACACACACAAGCACATACTGTTGGGAAAAATTGTTTGGCCGTTTATACAGGTTATTATTTTACATTATTGATACCTAATTATTTGGCCAGTCTGCAGAGAACGCCTGGTTGCAGAGTTACAGAAGGACTACATACATACATACATACATACATACATACATACATACATACATACATACATAAATACATACATACATACATATAGACACACACACACACACACACACACACACACATGGCAAAGCAAGGTACAGCAAGTCAGAGAAACCGGCGCAGCGCTTCTGAGATCCGTGGATCCTTTTGTCTACGCGGACGACACCAACGAAGAACAATCGCAAACACGGAAACGTAGGGAATAAAGCAGAAAACTGTATATTTCAAATTATGTATCTTGTGCAAATTAGGTATTCCAATTTGGCAATTGATTATTATGTTCCAACTTTTTAACTGGGTGCATTTTGGAGATTGTGAGCAGAAATAAGAATACAAAGTACGTCGTCGTATGACTAACATTTGTGTGGGGTGGCTTAAACAAAACCTCAAGGCTCCAACGCTGGATGATATTGAATCATAGTAGGTTGAAACCGGCAATATATATTCAAACAGTGCTATCAATTCGTCAATAATGTACAAAAAAATCTATTAGAAGTCACATCAGAGTAATCATGAAGTTCAAAGGTTTTCTTTGATAAACAATCCATCCACTAAAGAGGGTGAATGGGCACTGCCTTATAATGCGAACCAACTGACTTTCTCAGTATCTGCTACCGATCAGCTGACACCCTACACTTATCATGAGAACCTTTCATATGGCTGTGGGGTTCGCATCACATACATCTACTCCAACCCACGGACTTTTACGAAAGAATCGTGGAACACAAGAGGCACATTATAAAATGAGTATACATAATGACATAGCCATAATTGAAACGCCTGTCTTGGAACATTTTCCTAAGGTATATAACTAGGAAAGCCAATACACTCATACTCTTGCTGGTAAAATACCACCCTGATGCCTCAAAGCTACAACAGATCGTCCTCAGACATTGGCACCTCATCGAATCTTCAGAACATATGAAGGCTATATTCAGGGGGGTTTCTATGAGTGCCCACTTTAGACCAAAACATCTCAAAGATCACGTCCGTATGAGTCCAATTTAATACAAGCCATATCTCCAAATTAGGCACAGACAATTGCAAAGACAAACACTGCCTTCATCTGCAAACATGTGCCTGAAACTAAAACTGTAAGAAGTTCAACAACAGCAGTAAGGTTGAACATCATATAAAAATCGGGATATTGTAACAAAAATGTCGATCACCTGCTGACATACAAGAACTGTGTCGTCCAATTTGATGGCGACACTTAGGAACAATACTGGCTCTACAGCTTAAAAAAACATGGATAATCCTATCTTAATGATAATCTAACCTGTCCATTGCAGTTGTGCCATAATCACAAATAGTGACAAAATCACCAATCAAAATATTGCCATGTTCGATTTATTTCTCTTAACTGGCTTTAGAGTATTTTATCACCTTCACCCAATAGAAACATTATTGTTATTGTTATTATCAGTAGTAGTAGTATTTAATCATTTGTTTTTAATTGTATCCCTATTAGAGCAGCGTGTCTTGTTCAAGCATGCTCCGGAAAGAATACAATTTTATAATTCTCGCACTAGATATTATAAACATTAAAGTCGTACACTGTAGGTGGTGAAGGGATGTTCACTCACCGCCTCATTACTTTGCTGTATGTTATTTCTCGCAGATTTTTCTTGTTCTCGCCAGTCATTATAATCAATTATCGTCACGTTGCCTGCTTGAATTATTGCTTTCTCAATAAAAACAATTTACATATGTATTACCATTTTCGAAATGCTGTTGGTCCTTTGTCGATTTGTATCCTCCTTTTGTTTTTTTTTAAATATTCTTAATTTACCGTACTAATGTATAACGACACTGCTATAACCAAACAGGTTGTCACGACACTGCTATAACCAAACAGGTTGTCACGACACTGATATAACCAAGTTAGAGACCCAATTCTTATGCACCAGCCTAATACACATTCCTTGTATAAATTTTTCATTACACGGAAACTCGACAAGCCGCGTTTTCTTTGAATGAAACATTTATAGATTTCGTGGTTTATCAAAGATACAGTGTACAGTGTACATTCTATACTATATATAAAAACTCCGTTTATAAAATAATTCGGATATTACGAAGCACTAAGCAAGGGCCTTCTCCTATGGTTTATATAATATTTTCCAACATCTTTCTGACCTTTTTCCAGCTTCAGCGTGAGACCCAGAAAAAATGGTCTACAATGATTCCTATATTATGCCTAGCAAGGAGAGGTCTTTTTATGTCGAATGTATGATTCAGATGTTATCAATTCTTTTCTTGCAATTTTTTTAAATTAAGTATCAAACCCGTAAGAAACATTATGTTAGCGAATATTACTGTAAGGAAGCAGAAAATTATTTCAAGAAGATTGTAAATGAAATTGTTGAAAGACGCAAATCCAGCGGCACAAACCCAATGCATCTAGCGTCATGGAATGATGGCTGGTATTTTGTGATGTTTAGGCATATGATTGCCCATCTTTTACATGTAGTTTTCTCAGACGTCTCAGGCGGTATGTTGGCACGTGTAACCAGAAGCACGCATCAAGTTCGGTAACGTGGTGACTGCTTTATTATGCAATGCCATCACTGGAGTATTTGACAGCATCATTTGGAAACCTGGAGCTTAAATCGCCCAACGGTATCGCGCTCTCTTCGGACCTCTGCGGTTCCAGGTGAATTCTCCGCCTCCGACATGTCTGAGGTTTGTAGAGTAGTGATCAACGTGCCAAAAGGATCCTACATTTCTAGTTACGGTACAACAAATTGCATATGGTATCGTATAAAAGTGATGTTGGAGTTGACATATCCCCGTCCGAGCCTAAAACAACAATGTGTAATGTTGTCAAGGGCTGCATTATAACTTACACCAGTAATATTGTTGTCAGACTGAATCAGGAGAACATTTGCAATCAGGCAATGCGCATCATAATATCTTTTTGTCTCTGCTGTAATTGGCGAGACATCGGTGTACGGCGTCGATGGTAGCTGCGGCGGTGCCATCATAAGATGCTGCATTCAGCGGAAACAAATTGGCATCCAATTACTATATGTCTAAAGTTTGTACCCAAAAATGCAAGGAGTTCATGTCTCGCCTGCGTAAGCAGAAAGCTCTTGCCTTCATTGTTGAAAATGTTTAGTAACCATGCAAAAGCTCTTGACAATGACGTACCTACTCCATCAGTGTTGTATTCCACTGAAACGTTGGGATAATATCACTATATGTCTAAATTTTGTACCATGACATGCTTGGAGTTCCTGTCTCGCCTGCGTAAGAAGAAGTTGTTGCAGCATTCAACTGAAACTTCAAAATAATAGTACCATATGTTTAACGGTTGTACCCTAATATGCTAGGTGTCCCTGTTTTGTCTTGGTAAACAGAACATTACGTCATCATAACGATATTTACATGAGAGGCACTGCATTTCACGGAACCATTGTATTCCTCTTTCAGTGTATGGTCCGTTAAAGACATGGTTTTGGACGAAAGAGAAACAAATCTATTGTTTTGTATGTCTGAAAAAATTCCAGAAAGACTATTACAGTTAGGTACTTAAAACAAAGACTGGTGCAAATCTGGCTTTGCTAGACATAACTTGACAGATATAAACAAGACTAATGCCTATATTTTATACTTTGTAAAATATACTCGATGAGAAGCACTTGCATTACTTCTTTATCTTCCATGTTATTGTATCTCGTGATGCTATCAGGGACATTACTACATTAAGTATTGCATCAGATCCACAATGCATCTGATCCCATTTAAGAATAAAATAAAAAATATAAAAAAACTATTACTGTCTTCGAATACAGCACTATGCAGGCTCATTATATAGATGGTTACAATGTCTCCATTTATCGTACGCTGGATCCTTCAGAATAATACTAGTGCATGCCTACCATCATTTGCAGCAATGCAGCCATATCTAGTAGATTATTGCAAATTTGGTTTTACCGATATGATTGTTGCATATTATTCGTGCTTGCAATGCGTAACTTATTGCTTGAATCAATATAATGTTGGTGAAAATTTATATTTTGACCGCTGTTCTGGACATGATATGCCTTATATAAACATTTTCATCGGATATTTCACTCACAACATTCTCCTTCCACAGAGTGAAATTATTACGCTTTTAGCATCTGGAAAAAATCATGAGCTAGAAATTATTGTTTTATAGTATATAATTAAGTAAGTCCTTAACGATAATATTGTATGATACGAGTTTCCCCATCATTTGGAGAGCGGTAGTAGTGATTCACCCGCTTAATCATGAATAATGAGCAAACATATATATATATATATATATATAAATGGCAGGAAAAAACTACTCGGTTATATAATGAATGCAAACTAAGCGCTTTCGATTTATACATTTTATATCCAGATGCATGCATATGTATGACTCAATTTATTAGACCTGAATCATGGTAATAAAAGCAATAGAAAAGCGTGCAGAACATGGCACTGTAATTCTTGAATGAGATGTAGCATCTTTTATGGTTAGAAGAAGATTTCTTATTTCGGCTTTTACCTAATTTGATAAGGAGATTTACTGGCTACATGAGCAGACTCCATCATTGTCTCTTTCATTACAATCAACACCACACCCAGTCCAGAATGTTTTGAGCCCAACATGATTGCAAAATCGCCTTTTGTACCGACGTATGAAATGAAATCCTACGATCAAATACTTTGGTGTTTCATTTGATATACTCGAGATTGTTAAATCTATCATCAACAAAAGTTACATAATTCACGCTGTGGCAGATAATGAACAAGCCCAGAACACGTTTCACACAAGTTTTGATAGGTCTTACATAATCGATCATTAATCGATTCCAGAATGATCCTACCATTTTTTCAATACACAATTCTTGGAGTTAATTTTAGTTTCTGGAAGATCTTGTCAAATTGACATAACGATTCACATTTTTTTTAGAGAAATCAGATTTCCTGGGTTTTTTTAATTGTAGTTTAATCCAAACTGGACCACATCACTTGGGTCAAGCAATTTTTGCTTGAATACGACCAGGACACAGCATCTGAATATCCTCCGTGTCTTCTGTTGATTCTACTTCATCAGCTCAACATAAGCACAGTACCAAGGAAAAATTATTATTTAAATAAATATTTTATTTTTCTATATAGTTCTCCTAAATCAGATTGTAAAGCTTATTGCTCGATCAGCATCTCTGCCTCTCGTTTGGTAGAACGTGTTGACCTTCTTTTCATCGACAACAACGGTCAGTAATACATATGGAGATTATCGTAAATTAATATCCAAGAAAATATTTATCATAGCCATCCTTAGGGACAACAGTTTTCAGCATATGGAAGGGGGGTTGGGTGGGGGCAAAAACAAATTCAAAGGGACGAAAGACTTTCGCATATATATATCTATATCTATATCTATATATATATATATATATATATATATATATATATATATATATATATATATATATATATATATACAACAGAATGGATTTTTTATTGATTTTTTTTTAAATCCGGGAGGGGGAGGACAACTGCCCCGCCCTTTCCACTTGCGGACGCCCATGCATATCTCATGCTTGCATTTTTAGGCAGGTAATAAGCTTTAAAAAATGTTAAATCCTTATTCGTTTTAAAAGATATAAACAGTTCTCAACTTCGTTAGTTCTGGGCATAAATTAGTTAAAAGAGTCATTGAAACCAATGTTTATGTATTCTATGGTATATCCATATGGTTCAATTATTTACTTTAATTTTTGTTGGTGCTACGGCAGGTGAAAGAAAAACTTTGACCTGTTACTGAAGCACTGAAGCAGCAATGTTTAAGAAACGTTTCTAGGACTTCCCTCTATCAGATACTTTAAAGAATTAGTTGATAATATTTTATTGGTACCTCATTATCGAACCGTTAAATAGAACAATGATTTTGGAGTCCATAGGTGTCGGAGTATCTCCTCTTTTGACTTGTTTTTCTTTTAAATATATTTTGGAGATTTCGTAAGATTTCCACTCTTATTGATCCATAGCAGACATACTTTTGCAAAAAGAGTCATATCATCTATGGTTTAACACAAGCTAATATGTTGACATGTGTAGTAGGTATTGCATCTTATGGACTGTAAAGGTTACTATAGAAACGGATACAAATTTTATATTTGCTCGAGGATATGTCGACCGCAACATTGCTTTTCAAAATTAGCAAACACGGAGATATATTATGACAGGTTTTGTTTTGTTGTAGCATAGGTAGGGGTATTCTGAAAAAGCAGGATTAAGCCATTACTCTACTGGTAGTAGGCCATCAAGGGTCGGTGGTTTCCTCCTGGTTTTTCGTATCTTTCACCTCTAAGACAATATCACGCCACCATCGGAGTCGTCGAGAACGCGATGTGTAATTTCCTAAAACGTTTCGTGCTATAGATGAAACTAAAACTTAAACATAAAGTCTGGAGACCAGTGATGGAATGTTGTTTTAAACCAACCTATGACCTCAAGATTATTAAAATTTTTGGAATTATGATTCATAATTAACTAAAAATTATATGGAATGATTTGTGGTTGATTTTAGTTTTGACTGAATCTAGGTTTGAACATGAGAATTTGTATGCAGTCTTGGAGCCAGACTCGTTATTTACGAAACTCATCAATCTGAGTGTGTACTCATACAGAATGTTTTATATTCGATTGTAAAAGAAACACATTATTAATTTAAATAAGATTGGAACATTGCAATTCAATTCATTTATTTAGTAAAGTTTTGTCGAGACGGAGAGTTATTTTATGAAATGCTGACGACTATGGTGTTATATAAATAAACAAAATTTGAATCTGATTGAGGACTGAAGTTGAGAAGTATAGCAAATAAAGGACCATAATTCAATGTATTATGTTTTATAAATTGACAAAATCTTTTGTAAACAGGGATAAAGCGTGTTTTCACAATATGATTAGCTCAGAATATGTAGTATTTAATGTTCAAAGATCGTGACAACACCGAGGTAACCGGAAGTTTTCAATCATGAAACATATAAATTACTCTAGGATCTACGCTAGAACTAAGTACAGCATGCTACCCTTCCGCTTCAGATTTCCTGTAATCGTTCAATAAAATACAAAAATGCATATAACCTTAATGATTTAGTACAAAGTAGTTAATGTCGATGAACAAAGCCGTAGAAAACAATTACAGTGAAGATACATGTTTTTTTCTGATAAAGTAGCACTTATTTAGAAAAAAAGTAGATTGCCTTTATCCATGCGAAACGTGTGTGTTTAAAATCAAAGAAGGGTTTACTAATTATTAAGCATTCAATTAAGGTAGATAATAAAGTCTTTGATCTTTTGTGGACTATATGATGGACATAAGTACTCCATTACAGATTAATACAATGATGTTCAAAAGAAGTTTAATTTGAAGATTTAAGAGATCATGTAGATGAATTGATGATGATTATAGTATATTAATCATCATCAAAGATACAAAATAGAAGGGTCCATGGGATTTTGAAGACAAAGTATTTACTCGTTTTTAATGCGCGCCAAACTTTCACACAGCGCAGACTTAGATCTGTTTGCTTTTATTCCTATATATGCGTGACACGGTTTGCCCATGTGAGAAAGCCATGTGGGATACGCCTTTTTCACATTCCTACGCATGTATGATCGTATTCTCCAGTATAGAACAACGATTAGAAATATCTCTATCTTTCATCACGTGACTTCTGTCCTTAATCACGTGACTTTCTACTGTGATCATAGTGCACGCAAAGTGGCAGAAACTCACTGATTTTCCCCATCACTCCAGCATCCGTTCACATTAATGAAGACAAACAGTATGTGCAACACATTCACATCTTAAAAGTGCAGCAGTTGAAGTTAGTTTCACGCAGGAAGAACGTTCTGTACTGACTAAATTCATCTTCTCACTATTATTTATGAAAGGAAAATGAATTCTACATCAAAGTTTAATCAAGACCTTTATATCATGAATTTTGTCTCTGTCGTTTAATTTGAATGGGTAAGAGTTTACTATTTTTTTTTACCTGTTAACAATTAGAATCGTTGCGCAAGCTGTCTTGAGTACACATTTTCGGATGCTGTGTATGCATTACCTAACACTATATTTTCTAACGCTAATGTCATTTAGAGTTCACAATGAATTCTTCAGTGTAAACCCAACTTCTGTTTGACACGCAAAATTCTAACCCTCTGGTGGAATATTTTCGTGTCCTTCGCCGATGCATATGAACAATTATATGAATCGAACACGAGTGCACTCAATGACACTGTCACGAATATCTGCAATGATCCTAGAGTTTCAAATATTACAAAGGATATTTCTTTCGAATTTATAAACATAAATTCTTGTTTATAGCAAAATATTTTGGTATAAGATAAACTTTTCATGATCTATTTAATAACGTAACATTTTCAGAAATAGATCAATCTTTCCATGGCTATATCTTTTTTCCACTACTCTTTTCTGATTAAAAATGGGACAAAAATAGTCCATCATATGTGCTGGTGTGTAGTAGAGAAATAACATCATCGGAATCAGAAATTTAGAAACGCGATTGATGCAGTCCCTTAATCTCGTAGTGTTCGGGCAGATGAGGAATACTGTTTGTTCTATTCATGATCAGTATATATATATATATATATATATATATATATATATATATATATATATATATATATATATATGTATATATATATATATATATATATATATATATATATATGTGTGTGTGTGTGTGTGTGTGTGTGTGTGTGTTTATGTGTGTGTGTGTAGAAGATTCTTTTTTGATCAGTAGCAGATCAGTGCTGATGTCTGCTTTACTTATGATTAGTTGCAACAGATCAACGACTCTGTTCGTTCTATTTATGATCAGTGGCAGATCAACGATACTTTTAGTTCTGTTTATGATCAGTTGCAGATCAGTGATAATGTTCGTCCTATTTATGGTCAATGGCAATCAGTCATACAGCTAGTTCTGTTTGTGATCGGCTGCAGATGTGTGCTACTGCTTTTTCTTCTTATGACTAGAAGCAGATCAGTGATACTGTTAATTGTATTTATGATCAGTGGAAGATCAAATAAACTGTTCGTTCTACATATGATGAATGGCAGATCAGTGATACTCTTTATACCACTTATGATCACAGCAGATCAGTTATACTGTTTGTTCTATTTACATTCAATGGCAGATAAGCGATACTATTTGTTCTATTTATGATCAGTGACAGATCAGTGATACTGTTATTTCTATTTATAATCAGTAGCATATTAGAGATAATGTTAGTTCTAATTATAATAAATGGCAGATCAGTGATTCTGTTCTACTTATGATCAATGGCAGATCAATAGCAGAATAGTGATAATGCTCGTTCTATTTATCATCAGTAGCAGATCAGTGATATTTTTAGCTCTACTTATCTTTAGTGTCAGATCAATAATTTTGTTTGTACTATTTATTATCACTGACAGAACAGTGAGGATGTTAGTACTATCAGTGATCGCCTGCATATCAGTCATGATGTTCGTTCTATTTTTGATCAGTAGCAGATGAAATGCAGATTAGTGATAATGTTTGTTCTATTTTTGATCAGAGGCAGATCAGCCATACTGCTCATTATATTTATGACCAGTAGCAGATAAGTAATATGGTTTGTTCTATTTATGATCAGTGGCAG
The DNA here is from genome assembly GCA_029931535.1 of Margaritifera margaritifera. Taxonomy (NCBI): domain Eukaryota; kingdom Metazoa; phylum Mollusca; class Bivalvia; order Unionida; family Margaritiferidae; genus Margaritifera; species Margaritifera margaritifera. The sequence continues at coordinate 2,195,298 of JAQPZY010001562.1, read as the reverse complement.
ATCCGTTATACTCTTCATGTTCCTTCTAGTCACGATCAATTGAAGACCAGCTGTATTGTTCATTCTGTTTATAATGTGTGGCAGATCAAAGATAGTGTTAGTTCTTTCAATGATTTGTGACAGATCATCAATGCTATTCGTTATAACTATGACCAGTGGCAGATCAGAAGCATATCAGTGATACTTTTGTTCTACTTACGAAGAGTGTCAGTTCAGTGGTACTATTCGTTCTGGTATTATCGATGTCAGATCTGCGATATTGTTCGGTTTAATTATGAGATGTTGCAAATAAATGATATTGCTCGTTCTAATTATGATCAGTGATAAATCGGTAGCAGATCAGAAATACCATTTGTTATATTCATGATAAGTGGCAGATCATGGATACTGTTCGCTCTAGTTATGATCAATGGCAGAAAAGCGATATTGTTCGTTCTATTTATGATCAATGCGATCAGTTACATTGTTAGTTCTATTTTTGATCAGTGGCAGATCATCGATTATTTTCGCCCTATTTGATGATCAGAGATAGATAAATGATAGTATTCGTTCTATTTAAGATCAGCGTCGTTCTGCATATGATCAATAGTAGGTCACTGATACTGCTGGTTCTATTTATGATCAATGACAAATCAGTGATAATATTCGTCCTACTTATGATCAATGGCGAATCAGTGACACTGTTTGTACTACTTATGATCAGTGACAGATCATTGATGCAGATCGTTCTATTAATGATCAATGGCAGATCAGCGATGCTGATTGTTCTTTTTATGATCAGTGTCAGATCAGTGCGAATGCTTGTGCTATTTATGATTCTTTTAGTTATATCTATCAGCACTGAAACAATAATATGGAATATAAGGTTTAAAACAGCATGCACATCATGACGTTTGGTGCATTCAGCTTTTAAAAAAAAAATCAGTAAGCTACAAAAAGGTGTTTTATTTCACAGGATAAATTTACGCACCTTAAAAAGCTATATAAATTAGTATCTGTACAATTCACAGACACGTACGTTGGTGTAAACATGGACACACATAAAAGTGAACACACGAACATAAGCGCGTAAGCAGACATGATTATTACTTCTTGTGGCCAGTCAGCACAGCGGAAAACCTTTCCTTTGTTCTGAAAGACGTCGAATATATGGACTATTTTTCTCTGTTGCATTATATTTGGTTTTATCTTACCCATAACAGTTTTAGCATCGCTGCGTCGCTTCTAGTGTAAACTGCCTATGATCATTAATAAGTTGCCACTTCTAGAAATCCCATACACCTTTGTCGTAATTAACACATCGGCGTATATCTGTGAAACTGTAACATGTGTCGATACCTATGTACCGCCAACCAGTGCTATCACGCGATTTATTGGAGTACTAGTAGCTTTTCGGACATTCATGCCTAATGTCCACCACCTAGCTGACTGACACTATATATCATATACAAATTCAAAATGTAATTGCTTCAGCATTTTTCAACTATTCTTCATGAAATTTTCAGGATAATCTAAAAGTTAGCACGAATTCTCATGAGGTAAGTGTTAACGTAATCTATTCTGATTTTATATGATAGCTACGCTGATGAGTAGGCGTGATTAACTCTGCTCAGGGGATAGAACAATTGACTCTTTTCTCAATAGCTGTAAATAAAAGACTTGTTCTATTAATTTAAATGTTGTCTACTTTGAATAGTTTATCCCTCTGTACACCTCTGAAAAAAGAAATTACAAGAAACATACGTACACGAATGGCACGGGAAAAAAGTGACTTTTTGGGTCACTTCGACCAAAACATGATCTTCCTCAGTGTACAATAAGTAACCTGCAAATGACACACACACGCACACGCACACACACGAGCGAGTCAAACAAACGAACAATTACGTGATGCTATAGAAAAGCAAAAGTATCTTAAAACAATTAAATATTTCAATAAAAGAAGGATCAAAATAATCAGAGAGAAGTAACTATATATCCAGTATTTTATAAAAGTGACTAGGTATTTACAACAAAGAGACAACTTTAAACCAAATAATGATCTAATTCAGAAGAACGAAAGCGCTGTACTACTTAGAAGTGCTCTTTACTAACTTCGTTAGGAGCCATTGATGTCATCAGTGCCACCTCTAGCTATGCACTATTTTAGCATCTAATTATATATATATATATATATATATATATATATATATATATATATATATATATATATATATATATATAGATAGATAGATAGATAGAGAGCGAGAGATAAATAGATAGTTAGACAGACTTATAAAGAAAAAGATAAGAGATCAAGTTGGTTTAATTAGTTTGCACATTTTGGTTTTAATATTTGCAAGACACACGAAAATACGGATAAATAGATCTATTGATCCCCAAAAGACCATGCAAATCTAATCGAGACATGAGTAGTTCGAATCATACAAACCAAACCTTCTCTCTAAGAGCCTCAAAAAACTCAAAAGTCTGTCGAGGCCTAAAACTTATAATAAGCACGACCTGATAAAATGAGACTCAATGAACACCTTTGTGACTCTAATACTTAATAGAGTTAAAATCATATTGAAATTCAAAGGCTTCAGATTCCAGCTAGAAAGTGTTTATGTTCTCACCCCTAGTAAAAATTCAGCCCTGCAAGCATTGTAATCGGTGGTCGAAAATAATCTCAGTTCACACAGAATCACATCAAGAAAGACAATCTTAGTCGGCAAGAAAGGTAACCCCTGATGAAAACTGAGAGAGAGAGAGAGAAAGAGCATCTTGAATAAAACTGACTATTGCTGAAGCAGACAAACAATAATCGGACGCAATGTTCTATAGCAAACCGGATAAAGACCCCACATGAAAGCACACAGAAATCGTGTGCCATGTCAAAAGTATGGGTATTCTATGGTATATACATCTGATACAATTTATTTAATTGTTTTCGGTGCTATGGCAGGCAAAAGAAAACGTTGACTTGTGACTGAAGCAGAACAACGAGATTCGAGTCGCACGTGTGAGTATGTCTTCTATCTAGGCTTGTTTTTAAACATATTTTTGGAGGTCTTTGCTAGATTTTACTATTATGGGTCCAAATCCTTTGCAAATATAAGTCACAGAAAATATACTTTTGCACAAAAAAGTCTAATCATCTATTTTTAACACGAACTACAATGTTGAGATATGTAATAAGTGTTGCTTCTTATGTCATGGTTACCATAGAGACGGATACAAATTTAATATTTGGTCGAGGATATCTCAACTGAAACATTGTGTTCATAATAAGCACACACGGGGCTATAATATGATATAGATTTTGTTTTGTTATACGATAAGAAAGGGTATTCTAAAAAATCATAGTCCCCACCGCCACTTAATTGGTAGTTGCCCATCCAGGATCGGTGGATTCCGTGGGGTTTTCTGGTATCTTTCTCTTTTAAGATTACCCCCCCCCCCCCCGTCCGATTCGTCATGTGTGCGTTGTGTTGTTTGCTTGACCTCTTTATGCTATCGGTGTAAAATCAAAACAGTTTGGATCCAAGTGATGGAACGTTGATTTAAACCATTTCAAATCTCAAGATAATGAAACTATTTTGACACTATCGCTCATAACTTTGCGGCCTGATTTGTCAGTGATTTTATATTGCCAATCAGATGTAAGACTCTAGGACTGAATGTGAGTTTAGACATGATCATCTTTATACAATCTTGGGGCCTGAGCCGTTATTTACGAAATTCATCAGCTTGAGTGTGCACTCATACAGAATGTTTGATATTCCATTGTGAAAAATACATTATTAATTTTGAATAAGATTTGAAAATTGCAAGTCATTTCATACATTTAGTAAATTGTGTTAATACGGAGAGTTATTTAATAATATTTTGACAAAATAATGTTATACAAAAAAACATAATTTGAATTTGATTGTGCACTGAAGTTGGAAAAGGGACCGTAATCCAGTGAATTTTGTTTATAAATTGACAGAAGCATTTGTCATCAGGGACAAATCGTATTTCGACAATACGATGAACTCAGAATGTGTAGTATTTAATGTTTAACGATCGTGACCACACTGAGGGTAACCGGAAGTTTTTATTCACAAAACATAACAATTATATACGCATGAAATAAATACACGCTATCCTTCTGCTTCTTCTTCCTTTTCCCTGTAATCTTTAAATAAAATACAAAAGGTCCATAGACGTTTACGACAATGCTTTAGTGCAAAAAAAGGTAATGTCAAAGAACGCAGTTAGTGAAACAATTACAGTTAAAAGAAAATATACTTTCCTCCGATATAAATCTCGCAGACCTAGAAAAAAATAATTGCCTGTATCCATGCGAAAATTGTGTACTTCAAGATCAATAAAGGTTTATATAATTAAGCATTCAATTAAGTTAGGGAAGAAAATGAAGTAGTTAAGAATTATTAAGGATTGAACTAAGGTAGATAAGAAAATAAAGTCTTTGATCCTTTGCCAACTATATGGTGGATATAAATACCCCATGTAAGGTTAATTGAGACAATGACTTTCAAAGATAATTTTACGCGAAGGTTTACTACTTAAGCAGTACTGTTTGTTCTATTTATGATCAGCGATACTGTTCGTTCCAGTAGCAGATCAGTGATACCGTTTGTTCTACTTAGGATCGATAGCAAATCTGAGATTCATTTCGCTCTATTTATGATCAGTAGCAGATCAGTGATATTGCTCGTTTCATTTGTGATCAATAGCAGATCAGCGATACTGCTATTTTCATTTACGATCAATAGCAGATCAGAGATACTATTTGTGATATGTGTCAGATCAGTGATGTTCTTCGTTTTATTTATGATCACTGGTAAGCCTTCAATAATGTTCGTTACAACTATAATCAGTGACAGATCAGTGATACCCTTTCTTCTACTTAATGATTAGTGTCAGATCATTAATACGGTTTGTACTGTTTATGATTAATGGCAGATATGTGATACTGTTTTTTTCTATTTATGATCAGTGGCATATCAGCTATACTGTTTATGCTATTCAAGATCAACGACAGATCAGCGACACTGTTCATTCTTATGATCATATACTATTTCTTCTGTTTATGACAATTGGCAGATCAGGGATACTGTTCGTTTTATTTAAAATCTGGCAGACCAGCGATACTGTTTGTTTTCTGTTTTCTGAGTGACAGATCAGCGATGCCGTTTGCGATATATATATATATATATATATATATATATATATATATATATATATATATATATATATATATATATATATATATAATATATATAATCAGTGTTTTTCTGATGATGTTGTTCG